>CAJQZJ010032054.1:5182825-5211105 GCA_907164525.1 Lophiomys imhausi | reverse complement strand
ACACACACACACACACACACACACACACACACACACACACACACACATCACACATCACAGTCTACATTTCACAAAAATACTTTTTATTTTTAAGAAAATGTTCGACTGTATTCAACTCAAACTTTGATTAAGACAGGATAGGAAATAAAGATTAAGGGGATATTGATTGGAAAGAAGGTCCTCATCTCAGAGTCAGATGGACACTTTCACCAGCTGAGAGTCAAAAAAAAAATTCTAGGAAACTCACAATTTATTACATCTCTCTAGCATCAACCAAGATTTCGTTTACAGCAGCTGATGATCAACAGAGACCCATGACCAGCCAAGGCTCAGGGAAAAGGAGACATCAGGATGTTTAGTCCTTAGTGGATCATATGCCCTACAACCTCTTCCAAAGCTCCGGGGTCATCACAGAAGGGGCAGAGTGAGTTTAGAGCCAGAAGTGATGATTGGCTACAAGGAAAAGGGTCATCTGGACTCAGTGGGACAGTTGCACATATGAACTCATGGTTGTTGTGACAGCATGCACAAGATCTGTGAAAGCCCGTGACAGACCAAAACCCAGTATGGATAGGGGAGGTGGCCCCAGAGGTCCACCCCTAGCTGAGGAGCTACTTTCAACTGTTAGCTGCCAAAAAAGGAAGAGTCAGTTTTCTCAAAGAATGTATCCCTAGTAGGTTGATCATGCTCCACTGGAAGGCCACACATCCAAGAAGATTAGGACAGCACAAATTGGCCTTGATGTGGGCGGAAGAGATGCAAAGTTGGAGGAGTAGGAAAGGAGTTGGATCTGGAAAGAGTTGAGGAAGGCAAGGAGACTATGATCAGAACACATTATTATTTGTAAGTATTTTATAATATCTATATATTAATATGGTACAATAATACATTAAAATACATAAGTATTATATATAAATATATACTTAAATAAATATATATTATATATATAATATATATATATATATATATTTGTTTTTTAGAAAATAGAATCCCAGAACAGAGCTGGTGAGGAAGCTTAGCTAAGCATACCTGCTGTGAAGCATAATGCCTGACCCAGATCTCTAGTACCCAGATGCCAGAAGGAGGACGCAAACTCCTGCAAGTGGTCCCCCAACCTCTATACATGCACCATGATACACACACACACACACACACACACACACACACACAAATGTAACAAAAAAATTTAAAGATGAATTCCAGGACAATTAGCATCATTTGCTGTAAAGGAAAATATCTGTATTATGTAGAAATTCTTCAAATAGGAATATAAAATACAAATACCCTGTCTCTTCTCTTATAAGAGCATTTGGTAACATGCATAAGCGCCCAACAGTAGACCTTGATATGTTTGTGTAGCTGCTAGTCACCCTACTACAAGCATCTAGGAGATTGTTCTAGGCCATTACACCTTAATTGTTACTGCAGATAATTTCAAATGGTGGGGCAGAAGTTTCCAGATAGCTACAATGAAGCAATAACTAGTACTAAAAGTATCAAAACGAAAAGAAGCCCATCAGCTTTACATAAGCTAAAGAAATCTGAGAGTAGGGAACCCCAATTAAGAGAACGCCTCCATATATCAGACTCCATAAGAGGCAAGCCTGCAGAACATTTTCTTAATTAAGGAAGCAGGCTGAGCAAGCCATGAGGAGCAAGCCAGTAAGCATCATCCCTCCATGGCCTCTGCATCAGCTCCTGCCTCCAGGTTCCTGCCCTGTTTGAGTTTCTGCACTGATTTCATTCAGTTATGAACAGTGATGTGGAAGTGTGAGCCTAATAGACCCTTTCCTTCCCAAGTTACTTTGGTCATGGTGGTTATCACAGCAATAATAACCCCAATTAAGAGTTCTTTCATTGCAAAAAAGAAAGGTTTTAAAAATATTTTGCTTACAGTATTTTAATACAAATGAGAATAGCCACTTAAATTGTGATAAAAAAATATTTACAGGTGTAAACACTTGGGGCTGGAGAGATGGTTTATCAAGACCCAAATTCTACGGCTCACAGTCACCTGTAACTCCAGCTCCAGAGGATCCAACATTCTGAGTTCTGTGGGCACATGCAGGCATTTGTGCACACACACACACACACACAGAGAGAGAGAGACAGAGAGAGAGAGAGACAGAGAGACAGAGAGACTGAGAGAGAGAGAGAGAGAGAGAGAGAGAGAGAGAGAGAGAGAAATAACTTCAAAAAATTTTAATCCAAACCTTCAGGTATCATCTGTGGAGAAAGCATTTTCTGGATGGGCAGTTTTACTTAAAGTGCTTTTATAGGGAAGAGCATCAGAAATAGATTGCATGGAGTCCAGTTGTACATAAAAGCACAAATCATTTCTTCAAAGTTAAAACAAGACTTAAAATGGGAGAGGAAAAAGGTGCATGAGGGGGACATGAAAAGAGGGTGAGAGGGAGCCATTAATTCCAGAGTGTGATGTGGGGCTGGAGAGCTGGCAGGGATGGAGAGATGGTTAATTCAGAAAACAGGAGTTTGTTGGGCAGCTCACAACAGCCTGTGCCTCCATCTCTAGGGATATCTGACACCTCCAGCCTCCACAGACACCACACACACACACACACACACACACACACACACACACACACACCTTAGAATAAACACTAAATCTTTAGAATGTGACACCATGGAAATATTGAGTGTTGGGAATCTATTTTAAAGTGACTCCAGCCATGTTGGTTAGAAATAGGAGACACTTTGTCTACCAAGTTACACTGGTGTGCACCCCAATTTGACAGAACAAATAAAGTCACTGAAATAATCAGCTAAGAACGGAGTGTGCTCGCCATCGCCAAACTGTTTCTTAACTGGTACTGAATATGTAAATAAATTTTGAGAAAAACCAAGTACATTCCTGTTAGCCACAGCCTACTGTTTGTCTAACAGCATGTAAACCCCTTCCTCCTGACCTGAGGTGTGGGGCCCATCTGTCTTGGTGCCACTCAAGGCCTTTGTCCCTAGATCCCCAGTGAACTGGGCATTGTGCAATTCTAGGTCTTGTCTGCCTCTTTTCCAAGACACATACCATCTGTGCCAGTTTTTCCCAAACATGGTATTTATGACTTTTCTCACTGATATGACAAAAGATACCTGAACACAAATAACTTAAGGAAGGAGAGATTTCTTTGGAATGACAATTCCAACGAATATAGGTCCACTGTGCCAGGGAAGTTATGGTGAATGAAGTAGCTGGGTCATGGGAATTTGCAGTAGATCATCCTCACATCTCAGAGAATCAAGAAGCTGAGGAAAGAAAGAAACTGGAAGCAAGACCTATCTCCTGTGGCCTTAACCTGCCAAGTAGGTCTCACTTCCAAAAGGTCCCATGTCTCAGCCAATTTTCTGCTGTGGTGAAGAGACACCATGACCACTGCAATTCTTATAAAGGAAAATATTTAACTGGGGCTTACTTACAGTTCAGAGGTTTAGTCCATTGTCATCATGGCAAGAAGCATGGCAGAACGCAGGCAGACATGGTGCATTGAGCTGAAGGTTCTACATCAGGATCAGCAGGCAGCAGGAAGAGGAGAGTGACTGGATACTGCTTGAGTATTTCAAACCTCAAAGCCCACCCCCAGTGATGCACTTCCTCAATCAAGGCCACACCTACGCCAAGGCCATGCCTCCTAATCCTAAATAGTACCTGATGACTGGTGGCATTCGAATATATGAGCTGATGGGGGCCATTCTTATTCGAACCACCACATCCCACAGCCTCAAATAGTGCTGCGAACTGGAGGGCCAATGTTCAAACACATGAACCCGTGGGGGACATTTCACAGTCAAGCTATAAAAATCAGGTGAGTTGTCTTCATCACCTGTAAGTAAAAAGAGGGCATTCTCCTGCTTTTAGTTACCTTTGGAAGGAATGTGTACTATTACTAAACCTAAGTCAATGGTATTTAGTTAAAAGAATTTTGGCGTCCCAGATTCTGTTTACTGGTAGTTTCAAAACAGACTCTTTCTGGCATGGAAATTTCTAGCTTTTTAGGCTTTTTAGGATTTTTTTTTCTACAAACCTTGGCAGTATTTCAACCTCTACTCTTGGTAGTAATTCAATGCTTTCCTGGATGATATTGATTGAAATAATACACCTCAGAAAGGCATGAAAATTTAAAGAACTATTTTAAACTTCAAAACTGTTTCCACTTGATTTCAGCTTGACAGTTGAAAGTGGCTCCTGTATGAATTTCTTCACCTGCCATAACTAACTTCACAAAAGGGAAGCTTTGCTTACGCTGGCTTTCACACTTGGAGTAAACAGAGAGAAAGACTGAGATGGTACCCCTTAAATAATCAAAACACTCTCAGGCTATACAATGTAATGAAATACTACAGGGTTAATGGTCAGGGGGTTCACATTCTTTCTCTTTTTATCTAAGCGTGTATGTATGCATGTGTGTGCATGCTGGTTCCCATGCAGATGTGTGTACCACCGTGTATATTACATGCATGTGGAGGTTAGGGTATGACCTTGGATATGTTTTATCAGGTGCCACCCATCCTGGGTTTTTGACCCAGGGTTTCTTACTGGGTTGAAAATTGTCACATAGGCTGAGCTGGGTGAGCAGCAAGCCCAAGATCCATGTGTCTCTGCCTCCCAACACTGGAATTACAAGCATGTGTATCACACATGGACATTTTTCTTAACGTGGGTTCTCTGGGTCAAACTCAGTACCTCACCCATTACAAAGCAAGCACATTGCTCACTGAGCCATCTCCCAGTCGTATAGTTCTAATCCTAATAAAAGAAAAACTAATCTTGCATATTGAAATTGTAAACACAATTAATTTTGATTGGCTATAATAAGAATATTCAAATATTTGTACATGTAAAGACTTAAGCTGCCAAAAGACCACCACATATATGGGTCTCTGATATTTTCTGATAACTTTTTTTGATATTAACTTCAGTCCTGAATTCCTGTGATTTCTCTGTCCCTTATCCCCATTCTTTTCAACATCTCCCTCCCTATTCAAAACTTGAACCCCTGAGTCAGAATTCACTGCTAATGGCCTGAATGAAGTCTGTATCTTTATTGTTTCACAAACATTTTCAGCAACTCATATAATCATATTATGTTATTCCTTCCTATCATGTATTTAGAAAATACCAATGAAACATGTCCTAGCTTTGAACTTAATGCTGAAGATACCGTGGCAAATAAAATGGAACTACAGGGACTGGAGAGGTGGCTCGGCAGTTAAAAGGACTGGCTGTTCATCCAGAAGACCTGGGTTTGGCTCCTGTCACCCATGTGATGGCTCACAACCACCTGTAAATCTAGTTTGGATATGGCACCCCCTTCTGACATCCAAAGGCATTTACATCCAGGTGGTATACACACAGGCAAGCAGGTACACCTGAATACATAAATAAAAATAAATTTAAAGAAAAGAAAAACAGAGCTTCTGGCTATTGGGAGGCTCATCAGCTTGAAATTTTCCATTCCCAGATTTGTCTTTGTTGGTTGAGTTTCCAAGCCTTGCAAGATTTGAGATGGCATTCCAGGCCTCTTTCTACCATGATGCCAAGAGCATCACCTTAGTTGTTATAACCAAAATTTTTCTAGACATCTTGTCTCCTTTGGAGTAAAACTGCCCCAGGCTAAAAACTTGTATAAACTAACATGCCAGACTTAATAATACACAGCCAAGGGTTGAGCATAAGAAAAGACTGAAGAAGCCTTCCAAGAAAATGTAGAATTTGAGCCGTATCATTAAGGATGTGCAGCAATTAACCAGTTTTACAGTATTTCTGAAAAATTCTAGGTAGGAAAAGGCAAAGAGACAAGATTCGGCCTCATCCGTGTGCGGAGTGAACCAGGCAAAGCATATACGGGCGCTTTGGAGGGTGAAATATAAAATCAACGAGTGGCAATAAGTGACTAGAGCTTTAGGGAAATGTCAGGCTGCGGAACAATACTGGGGAGCTATAGTATGCCAGAGCCATTGGGCTTTATCTTATAAAATATGAACTGCTGCTACAGCCTGTCAGGGAGAACTGGGCTCTGAATAGCTAGTTGCTGTAAACCCATCACAGTATAAGAACTATGAAACATAGCGATCATGCCAATGTGTTGTGTGTTTTAAATCTAGAATAAAGTATGAGTGATCACTGGTGTCTAGTGAACATGTAGTGAATAAATACTCCGCCCTTACTGTATGTGAGGACAGAATGATGGAATTGTTTTTTCTCAATGCAATGTCAAAACATTGGAGGCAGAGGAGTGGCCAGGATGTACTGAATGAACCATTACACATCCCAGAAATAATTGGCAGGAGAGGCACTATTAAATGCTAAGACACGAGCACCTCAGTGGTATTCATCCTTCTAGTTTGTCAAACCTTGTGTCAGATCCCTCCTAATAATCTAGTACTTTCTAGTACTTGCCTGTCTCTGCTGTTGCTACAAATTCTTCATCTGTAAGTGCACAGCTTTCTTCCCTTGTCTCACTTGAGTTCTCTGGTGAGCAAATGAGATAGTCTGAAAGTTACTTAGGCAACATAAATGATCATGAAGACCCAGGCTTAAAGTGTACATGGAAATTAATGTTGATTCCCAGCTTGGCATGTATTTATGTCATTCCAATTCCTTCTTAAAACTGCTCCTAGTGCTCGTGCATAAATGAGTTATTGATTGGGTTTTGGTGGTAGAATTGAGGTCTCATCAAAGTAAATACAGGGACCGCAGTGAATCTGTAAAGGAACAGCGACTGTGGGCCAAATGCTTTTGGCATTTGAATTCTTTCTTTCACTCTGTAACAAATGCACCAACCTAATGGAAGACATGCTAACTACCTTAGAGGTGAGGTTTTGCAAAGTCATTGAAAAATACAGCAATCATTTTCTTCTACAAATATGAAATAGTGGAAACTTAATGGAGTCTTAAAAGAATTTAATGTATATGGTACTTGCAAGTGAGTCAAGCATATATAGATTTTATGTCAAAATTGTCTATGCTATTAGTAAATATGTCTCAAGTAGGGATTCTGTCTTTGTTTGCAGAGACTTGGTGGCTATTTTTTTTAATATGAGACTTTTATATAACCAATGAGTCAACAGTGTTCCATTTTCAATATCATCCTATTTTGATGGTCCATTTCCTCTCTCTTTATAAAGGAAATTTTAACTTATATTTTTGTATTGTTCACTGTATGCCATCATAGGCAATGTGTTGTCATTTGTGATTTTTAATTAGAAACCTCTCCAATTCTGTCCTTAAGATCTCAAACATATGCTTTAAAATACACTGGCCTTTAGGAAAATGTCAAAGGGCTTCTTCCTCTCGCTCTCTCTGGACAAATATCTGAATAAGATAATTTAGCTTACCAAATGGTTATCTCAGAGCCTACAGAGTGCTATGAAAGGACCAGCCATTTCTGAAAAATAAATTAGTTTTGCTTGCACTCCCTTTTCCATCTCTGCAAGTACAGCACCTCCCAGCTTCTCCACATCAAGGGTATTTATCTTAGCAAAGGAAAGAAAGTCTGTTGCCCAGGGTAAATTCAGTCACAGAATGACTCGGACTGTCACCAAGTTCTCCCACCGACTCAAATATTCTTTCCTTTGTCTTTCACCTGTTTGCCTGGAATCTTAAATTCCTTTTTATCCTGGAGGCTGGGAGCCAGATTTTTTTTCACACATCTCAGGTTCCAATTACATGCAAACTTATGAGCCTGGAGTCTCCATGGGCGTGTGTATGAAGCTATATCCCGCTATGTATTTCTTCTAGTATTTTTGTTATTAAAATTTATTAGTTTTACTCTTTGTTCAGGTGCTCATTTACATAGAATGAAATACAAATTTTCAGAGCAGGCATTACCAGCACACTGCCTTGAAAGTAAAAATCTTCAATAGTACATGCACAGAATATCTAATTTTGAGGAAAAAACAACTTTCTTTGAAGCATTCCAACAGGAAATTATCAGAAGTATACTCCCCTGGAACTCAGAGATGTGACGTGTCATGTAATTTTATTAGGCTTTAATTAAATATTACATTCTGTGCTCTGTAAATGACAATTTTGGCACAGTATGACAAGCAATTTCTTTTGGGTCCCACTTCCTAGTCTACTGAGAGCCTTTTGACTAGAATTGTATTAGCCCTGGTAGGGGACTGTTTGGATCAGTTTGTTTGTTTTCCTATGTTTCTGGATGCTTCTAATTCTGAGACTTGGATCTCCCTGGCAAAGACCACCCATCCCAGTGTTTGCTAATTGCTGGAAATGGCAAACAACTGGGGAGTGCATTTTTCAAGTGAGAACCATGAATCCAAAGTTCATACCACAGACACCACATGCAGAAAACTGGGCACCACCTAAGAAGCGAGCACCCTCGACACTGGCACTGAAGTTATTCAAACTACACCTGGCAGATGGCTCAGCAATTAAGAGTATGCATCGCTCTATCAAAGGACCCCAAGTGGGTTCCCTAGGACCACAGTTCCCAACACCCACTCACAGCTGTGACACCAGCCCACAGCTGTGACACCAGCTCACAGCTGTGACACCAGCTCCAGGGGATCTGCCAGACTCTGTGACTACCACACTCAAATGCACAAACATATATTATTTAAAAATAAAAGTAAAACCTTTAGGGGGAAAAGAGTACTCAAACTAGCTATCTTAATTCGGGGTTCTATTGCTGGGATAAAACACCATAACCAAAGCACCTTGGGGAGGAACAAGTTTATTTCACTTCAACTTCTAGATCACTGATCATCATCAAAAGAATTCAGGGCAGGAACTCAAACAGGGCTGGAACCTGGAGGCAGGAGCTGAAGCAGAAGCCATGGAGGAGTGCTGCTAACTGGCTTGTTCCTCATGGCCTGCTCAGCTTGTTTCCTTTCTCTCTCTCTCTCTCTCTCTCTCTCTCTCTCTCTCTCTCTCTTTCTTTATTTATTTTTTTAATTTATTTATTTATTGCTTAAGGTTACATCTCCATCACAGCGTCCTCTTTCCACCCCTCCCAGTCCACCCTCCCATCCTCTGCCCCCTAACCCTTCCATCCCACTCCTCTGGAGTGGAGTGTCCCTACATAACAGTCCCCTGCCCCAGTTCAGCAGTCATATGAGGGCCAAGAGCCTCCTCATACACTGGGGGCCTGCAAGTCAGCACCATTAGGGAAAAGTGTCTCATTGACAGGGAGAAAAAGAAAAAGTCTATGAGCCGGGCGGTGGTGGCACACGCCTTTAATCCCAGCACTTGGGAGGCAGAGGCAGGCGGATCTTTGTGAGTTCGAGGCTGGCCTGGTCTACAAAGCGAGTCCAGGACAGCCAGAGATATTCAGAGAAACCCTGTCTCGAAAAACCAAAAAAAAAAAAAGAAAAAGTCTATGTCCATGTTCCCTTTGGTGCGTTGGTTGTAATATAGATATCCTGTACTATATAGCTAAAATCTGACTATGAGTAAATAGATGCCATGTGCATCCTTCTGAGTCTGGGTTAGCTCACTCGGGATGAGCTTCTCTAGTTCCATCCATTTGGCTGAAAATGGCATGATTTCATTGTTTGATAGCTGAGTAGTATTCCATTGTGTAGATGTACCACAGTTTTGTTTTTTTTTATCCATTCCTCGGTTGAAGCACATCTGGGTTGTTTCCAGTTTCTAGCTATTACAAATAAGGCTGCTATGAACATAGATGAGGAAACTTCCTTGTGATTCGTTGAGAAATCATTTCGATGTATACCCAGAAGTGTAATGGCTGGGTCCTGAGGCAGAGCTATTCCAAGTTTTCTAAGATATGGCCAGATTGACCTCCATAGTGATTGCACAAACCTGCACTCCCCCACCAGCAATGGAGGAGGGTTCCCTTTTCTCCACACCCTTACCAGCATGTGTTGTCATTTGAGCTTTTGATCTTAGCCATTCTCACAGGTGTGAGATGGAATCTTTGAGTCCTCTTAGGTTGCATTTCTTTGATGGTTAAGGATGCTGAGCATTTCTTCAAGTGTCTCTCAGCCTTTAGGAATTCCACCTTTAGGAATTCTCTATTTAGCTCAATTCACCATTTTTTGATTGGATTATTTGGTTTGTTGGCATTTAATTTCTTGAGTTCTTTGTAAATTTTGGATATTAGCCCTCTGTCAAATGTGGGGTTAGTGAAGATTTTTTTCTCATTTTGTTCAAATGATAGTGTCTTTTGCCTTACAGAAGCTTTTCAGTTTCATGAGGTCCCATTTATTGATTGTTGTTCTTTGATCCTGACCTGTTGGTGTTCTGTTCAGGAAGTTGTCACCTGTGCCGATGAGTTTGAGGGTTTTCCCCACTTTTTCTTCTAGTAGATTTAGTGTATCTGGCCTTATGTTATGGTGTTTGATCCACTTGGACTTAAATTTTGTACAAGGTGATAAGTATGGGTCTAATTTCATTCTTTTACATGTGGACATCCAGTTGGATCAGCACCATTTGTGGGAGAGGCTGTCCTTTTTCCATTGTACAGTTTTGGCTTCTTTGTCAAAAATTAAGTGACCACAGGTGTGTGGGTTCATTTCTTGGTCTTCAATTCAATTTCATTGATCCACTGGTCTGTTTCTATACCAGTACCATGCTGTTTTTATTACTTTTGCTCTGTAGTACAGCTTGAAATCAGGGATGGTAATACCCCCAGATATTTTTTTATTGTATAGGATTCATTTAGCTATTCTGGGTTTTTTGTTGTTCCATATGAAATTGAGAATAGCTTTTTCCAGGTCTAAAAGAATTGTGTTGGTATTTTGATAGAAATTGCATTGAATCTGTATATTGCTTTTGGTAGGATGTCCATTTTTATTACATTGATCCTACCTATCCATGAACATGGGAGATCTTTCCATCTTCTGATGGCCTCTTCAATTTCTTTCTTCTAGGACTTGAAGTTCTTGTACGGGTCTTTCACTTGCTTGGTTAGAGTTACCCCCCGGTATTTTATATTGTTTGTGGCTATTGTGAAGGGAGTTGTTTCCCTGGTTTCTTTCTCAGCCCATTTATTTGTTGTAAAAAGAAGGGCTTCTGATTTTTTTGAATTAATTTTGCATCCAGCCACCTTGCTGAAGGTGTTTATCAGCTATAAAAGTACTCTGGTGGAATTTTTGGGGTCGCTTATGGATACTATCTTATCGTCTGCAAAATAGGGATAATTTGACTTCTTCTTTTCCAATATTTATCCCCTTGATCTCCTTTAGTTGTCTTATTGCTCTAGCAAGAACTTCAAGTACTATATTGAAGAGATATGGTGAAAGTGGACATCCTTGTCTTGTCCCTGAGTTTAGAGGAAATGCTTCAAGTTTCTCTCCATTTAATTTGATGTTGGCCACTGGCTTGCTGTATATCGCCTTTATTATTTCTAGGTACTGTCCTTTTATAAATGCTCTCTCCAGAACTATTAGCATGAAGGGGTGTTGGATTTTGTCAAATGCTTTTTCTGCATCTAGTGAGACTATCATGTGTTTTTTTTCTTTCATTTTGTTTATATGGTGAATTATATTGATAGACTTTCGTATGTTGAACCATCCCTGCATTCCTAGGATGAAGCCTACTTGATCATGGTGTATGATACTTTTGATGTGTTCTTGAATTTGGTTTGCTAGTATTTGATTAAGTATTTTTGCATCTATGTTCATGAGGGAGATTGGTCTGAAGTTCTCTTTCTTTGTTGGGTCTTTGTGTGGTTTAGGAATCAGGGTGACTGTGGCCTCATAGAATGAGTTTGGCAGTGTTCTTTCTGATTCTACTTTGTGAAAGAGTTTGAAGAGTATTGGTATTAGCTCTTCTTTGAAGGTCTGGTAGAATTCTGTGCTGAAACCATCTGGCCCCGGGCTTTTTTAGGTTGGGAGATTTTTAATGACTGTTTCTATTTCCTTGGGGGTTATAGGGCTGTTTAATCTGTTAATCTGATCTTGATTTAGCTTCAGAAGGTGGAATCTATCAAGAAAATTGTCCATTTCACTTAAGTTTTCAAATTTGGTGGAGTATAGATTTTTAAGGTAGGACCCAAATATTCTCTGGATTTCCTCAATGTCTGTTGTTATTTCTCCCTTTTTATTTCTGATTTTGTTTATTTGGGTTTTTTCCCTCTGCCTTTTAGTTAATTTGGCTAAGGGTCTGTCTACTTTGTTGATTTTCTCAAAGAACCAACTCTTGGTTTCATTGATTTTTTTGTATCATTCTGTTTCTAAGTTGTTGATTTCATCCCTAAGTTTGATGATTTCATGCCTTCTGCTCCTCTTGGGAGTGTTTGCTTCTTTTTTTCCAATTCACCCAGTTTAGCTGTTAATTCACTGATATGAGCTGTCACAATTTTCTTTTTGAAAGCACTTGGTGCTATGAACTTTCCTCGTAGCACAGCTTTCATTGTGTCCCATAGGTTTCGGTATGTTGTCCCTTCATTTCATTGGATTTTAAGAAGTCTTTGATTTCCTTCTTTATTTCTTCCCTGACCCAGTAGTCATCCAGTAAAGAGTTGTTCAATTTCCATGTGTGTGTAGGCTTTCTGTTGTTTCTGCTGTTGTTGAAGACCAGCTTTATTCCATGGTGGTCTGATAAGATACAAGGGGTTATTTCAACTGTCTTGTATCTGTTGAGGCTTGCTTTGTGTCCGAGTATATGGTTGATTTTTGAGAAGGTTCCATGCAGTGCTGAGAAGAAAGTGCATTCTTTTGTGTTTGGGTGAAAAGTTCTGTAGATATCTGTTAGGTCTATTTAGTTCATGAGCTCTGTTAGGCTCATTATTTCTCTGTTTGGCTTCTGTCTTGATGATCTGTCCATTGTTGTTAGTGGTGTGTTGAAGTCACTCACTACTAATGTGTGGGATCGTTGTGTGATTTAAGTTTTAGAAGAGTTTCTTTTACAAATGTAGGTGCCTTTGTATTTGAGGCATAGATGTTTAATATTGAGATGTCCTCTTGATGAATATTTCCTTTAATGAGTATGTAATGCCCTTCTCTATCGTTTTTTGATTAACTTCAGTTAGAAATCTATTTTGTTTGATATTAAGATGGCTACTCCAGCTTGCTTCCTGGGTCGGTTTGCTTGGAAAATCTTTTCCCATCCCTTTACTCTGAAGTAGCATCTGTCTTTGTTAGTGATATGTGTTTCTTGTATGCAGCAAAATGATGGGTCTTATTTACAGATCCAATCTGTAGCCTGTGTCTTTTTATTGTGGAGTTGAGTCCATTGATGTTGATGGATATTAGTGACCAGAGGTTGTTATTTCCATTATTTTGGTATAGGTGGTGGTTCTGTGTTTCCTTTGGTTTAGTTGTTGTGGAGTTTTCTGTTTCCTATGTTTTCTTGGGTGAAGTTATCTTCTCTGGGTTGGAATTTTCCTTCTAGAATCTTCTGTGGGGCTGGATTTGTGGGTAGATATTGTTTAAATTTGATTTTGTCATGGAATATTTTGTTTTCTCCATCTATGTTGATAGAGAGTTTTGCTGGGTATAGTAGTCTGGCTATGTTCTCTCAGAGCTTCTAGGACATCTGTCCATGCCCTTCTGGCTTTTAAAGTTTCTGAGGAGAAACCAGGTGTAATTCTGATGAGTCTGCCATTATATGTCACTTGACCTTTTTCTCTTACAGCTTTTAGTGTTCTTTCTTTGTTCTGTACATTTGGAGTTTCAATTATTATGTGGCAAGAGGAGTTTCTTTTCTGATCTAATCTGTTTGGTATTCTGTAAGCCTCTTAGAATTTTATTGGCATCTCTTTCTTTAGGTTTGGGAAGTTTTCTTCTATGATTTTGTTGAAGATGTTTCCTGGGCCTTGGAGTCAGGAGTCTTGTCTTTCCTCTATGCCTATAAATCTTAGGTTCCATCTTTTCATTGAGTCCTTGATTTCTTGAATGTTATGGGTGATAACTTTTTTAGCTTTCTCAATTTCTTTGGTTGTTTTACTAATTTTTTCCATCGAATCTTCCATGCGTGAGATCCTGTCTTCCATCTCTTGTATCCTATTTTTGATACTCATGTCTGTAGTTCCTGTTCTCATCCCTTGCTTCTCCACTTCCACTCTTATCTCTGACTGTGTTTTTTTTTTATTGCTTCCATTTCCAGTTTCATGTTTTGAAATATTTTATTCATTTTATACATTTCCTGCTCCAGTTTGCTTGTCTTTGCCTAGAAATCTTTCATCTCTTTTAAATCCTTCATTGCCTTGTCTCTTTCCTGTTCAAGTTGAGCCACCTTGGCTTGGAGCTCTCTAAAGGTATTCTCCATTGCTTTTACTTGTAAAATTGTGGACTCTTTGAATTCCTTCATAGATTTAAATTCTTCTTGAAAGGACTCTATCACTTTCCAGAATGTAGAATTGCCATCGTTTTCATGTGTTTCAGCTGTGGTGGAGTGGTCAGGGCTTGCTGTACTAGCATAGCTGCATTTTGTTGGAGTCATATCTCCCTGACTTTTGGTGGATCTGTTCTTTCTCTGACCTTTAGCCATTTGGTTTTTCTTAGCTGTGTGTTCCTGGTGCCTTCTGGGTTTGGTGCCAAGGGGGGCGCTTTGGTGTAGCAGTCGTATCACTTGGTGATCTGTAGCTTTCCACAGGCTGGAAGGGGCCTTGTGTGGAGGTTCTTAGTTTCTCCCAGAGCTCGCCTCTTCGTTTTGTCCTGATCGCGGACTCAGGTGAAGGGTTGTGATGGTATGTGTTCCTGTAGGTTCCTGGGATCCATCTGTTCTTTGTATAGATGAGAGTGCAGGTTGGCAGTCCGCAGACTGTTGGGTGGGGTTGTAGCTCCCCTACAGCATACGTGTCGGGACTGTGTTTGTGGTCCTCCCCAGCTGATCTCAGGGGGGGTCTTGGGGTCAATGTGGATCTAATAGCCAGAAGCACTGTGAGCTGGTGCAGCCCACTCCCAGGCAATGAGGAATGGCCCAGGATTGTTTCACTGCTCACAAGTCGGAGTTCTCCATGTTGCACACTAGGTATTCAGCATGTATCGGCTCTGCTGGTATGGTCCTGTGTGTCCAGGCACAGATGTTGTGGACTCTGGAGGTCCCAAGTTTGGGAGTTGTGTCATCCAGCTGGAGTCCTGAAAGGATCTGATTCCAACAGGAGGGAGTACAGCAGTGTCCCCCCAGCCAAAAACTCACTGTTATGCTGAAGATCTGGTTTCCTGCCAGAAGAGCCAGCACTAGCAGAAGAGTCTGATACAAACCCCACAATCTGCCCAGGGCTTGGACAGAAAGAAAAAAAAAACACATGATAGTCTCGCTAGATGCAGAAAAAGCATTTGACAAAATCCAACACCCCTTCATGCTAAAAGTTCTGGAGAGAATGGGCATACAAGGACCATACCTAGAAATAATAAAGGCGATATACAGCAAGCCAGTGGCCAACATCAAATTAAATGGAGAGAAACTTGAAGAATTTCCTCTAAACTCAGGGACAAGACCAGGATGTCCACTTTCACCATATCTCTTCAATATAGTACTTGAAGTTCTTGCTAGAGCAATAAGACAACTAAAGGAGATCAAGGGGATACAAATTGGAAACAAAGAAGTCAAATTATCCCTATTTGCAGACAATATGAAAGTATACATAAGCGACACCAAAAATTCCACCCGAGTACTCTTATAGCTGATAAACACCTTCAGCAAGGTGGCTGGATGCAAAATTAATTCAAAAAAATCAGAAGCCCTTCTATATACAACAAACAAATGGGCTGAGAAAGAAATCAGGGAAACAACTCCCTTCACAATAGCCACAAAAAATATAAAATATCTGGGGGTAACTCTAACCAAGCAAGTGAAAGACCTGTACAAGAACTTCAAGTCCTAGAAGAAAGAAATTGAAGAGGCCATCAGAAGATAGAAAGATCTCCCATGCTCATGGATAGGTAGGATCAACATAATAAAAATGGCCATCCTACCAAAAGCAATATACAGATTCAATGCAATTCCTTTCAAAATACCAATACAATTCTTTTTAGACCTGGAAAAGCTATTCTCGATTTCATATGGAACAACAAAAAACCCAGAATAGCTAAATCAATCCTATACAATTAAAAAAAAAAACATCTGGAGGTATCACCATCCCAGATTACAAGCTGTACTACAGAGCAGTAGTAATAAAAACGGCATGGTACTGGTATAGAAACGAACCAGTGGATCAATGGAATCGAATTGAAGACCCAGAAATGAACCCACACACCTATGGTCACTTAATTTTTGACAAAGAAGCCAAAACCGTACAATGGAAAAAGGACAGCATCTTCAACAAATGGTACTGGTCCAACTGGATGTCCACATGTAAAAGAATGAAATTAGGCCCAGACTTATCACCTTGTACAAAACTTAAGTCCAAGTGGATCAAAGACCATAACATAAGGCCGGACACACTAAATCTACTAGAAGAGAAAGTGGGGGAAAACCCTCGAACTCACCAGCACAGGTGTCAACTTCCTGAACAGAACACCAACAGCTCAGGACCTAAGACCAACAATCAATAAATGGGACCTCATGAAACTGAAAAGCTTCTGTAAGGCAAAAGACATTGTCATTCAAATAAAACAGCAGCCTTCAGATTGGGAAAAAATCTTCATCAACCCCACATCTGACAGAGGGCTAATATCCACAATTCACAAAGAACTCAAGAAATTAAATGCCAAGAAACCAAATAATCCAATCCAATAATGGGGAACAGAACTAAATAGAGAATTCCTAAAGGAGGAATTCCTAAAGGCTGAGAGACACTTGAAGAAATGCTCAGCATCCTTAATCATCAGAGAAATGTAACTCAAGACGACTCTGAGATTCCATCTCACACCTGTGAGAATGGCTAAGATAAAAAGCTCATATGACAACACATACTGGCGAGGGTGTGGAGAAAGGGGAACTCTCCTCCATTGCTGGTGGGAGTGCAGGCTTGTGCAACCACTATGGAGATCAGTCTGGCAATATCTTAGAAAACTTGGAATAGCTCTGCCTCGGGACCCAGCCATACCATTTCTGGGTATACATCCAAATGATTTCTCAACAAATCACAAGGAAGTTTCCTCATCTATGTTCATAGTAGCCTTATTTGTAATAGCTAGAAACTGGAAACAACCCAGATGTCCCTCAATCGAGCAATGGATTAAAAAAAAAAAAACTGTGGTACATCTACACAATGGAATACTACTCAGCTATCAGAAACAATATAATCATGCCATTTGTAGTCAAATGGATGGAACTAGAGAAGCTCATCCTGAGTGAGCTAACCCAGACTCAGAAGTATGCACATGGCATCTATTCACTTATAGTTGGATTTTAGCCATATAGTACAGAATAACTATACTACAAAGAATGCACCAAAGGGAACATGAACATAGGCTTTTTTTCCCTGGCAGTGAGACACTTTGCCCTAGTGGTGCTGCCTTGTAGACCCCCAGTGCATGAGGAGGCCCCTGGCCCTCATATGACTGCTGAACTGGGGTGAGGGACTGTTATGTAGGGACACTCCACTCCAGAGGAGTGCAATGGAAGGGTTAGGGGGTAGAGGGTGGGAGGGTGAGGCTGGGAGGGGTGTGAATAGGAAGCTATGATGGAAATGTAGCATAATGAACTGAAGTAATAAAAAAATTTTTTAAAGAATTTGCATAGGAGGATTTTTTTCATACATTATTCTGGAGGTTTCCCCTTCTCTAGGATATTTTTAAATATCATTTATTTATTTATTTGTTTGTTTGTTTGTTTGTTTGTTTGTGCCTATCTCTCTCTTTCCATGTGTGTGTGCGTATGTGTATGTGTATCTGCATGTGTGTGTGTGTGTGTGTGTGTGTGTGTGTGTGTGTGTGTAGGGTTGGGGATTGTGTTACAGTGCATTAGTACGTCCATGCAATTCCCAGGGGAATCAAATTCAGGTCTTCAGGCTTGGTAACAAATAGGTTGACTTACTGAGCCATCTTCTCTGCACCCAATTTTTTATTGTGTACATCCTTTTACTTCAATTCCTTCTCGACTTTGACTGGTTGAGGTGCTTAGACCTGATGCAGCTTCTTCCCTCATCAGTTATCACCAAAACATTTTCTTTACCACGTGTTCCTGGGTGGCATCCATAACAACTTTAGACATGTCAAAACAACTACACTCAAGTTGTTAAGAGACAGCAACATTTGCTTATCTAAACCTAAGAGATAGATAGGGCATCTTCAAAAACCCCAAGAGATCTGCAGAGTATGGCATTCAAAGATGTTTTCTTAAATTAAGATTTTTTATTGATATCGAGACATGCCGGCTCCTGACAGCACCCCCTATTCCACTCCAAGTAGAAGATGAGCATCAAAGAATCTCCAGAGTGAGATGGTTGAATTAGTCGCAAGCCTATCTCTTGGTAGGAAAAGCCCCTTGCTCCAAATGTAGACAGACTGCAGTTCAAAAAGGACAAAACTTGGAAGCAGGTAAGTCAACAGCCTAGCTCTGCCAAGACAGGGTAGGTAAGTCCTTCATAATTCCTGCTCTACAATCAATGTCTGTCAGAGAAATGGGGACAAACGACTGAAGAGTGATGCTGTAATGTATGGAGAGAAAATGGGAACTGTCCAGGCAGCCACTGGTATGTCATTTCTTAGTTTTGGAAGCTGCAGGCCCTGCACTTCCTATATAATCAGATATATTTATCCCTCTCAGGTCTCTGAGGTGGTTGAAGAATAGATAGCTAGAGTCTCATAGTTAAATTTTGAGTTGTTTAGGAATCAAGAGGGCGTTCTGGATCTAAGAAGATATTTTTAAAATTGTGATGCAAGTTAGTATGAAAGCTGAGTTAGATAGAGAACTTTAAACTCATGGAGATAGTTAGATAGTAGAATCTTAAAGTCAGGGACCAAATACATATGGACTGGACATTGAGAATGCATGCTAAGCCATATAATTCTCAGAATTGTGGCCTATTTATTTCAGTTGTTTTGTACTGTATTTATTGTTATAAGAGAAAGAACCATTTCTTGGACTGAAAAAAAAAAGAATTATGCATTCTGGGGGAAGGGTGAGAGGGTAGGAGGGTGGGGCTGGGAGGGGTGGAGGGAGAGGACTGTGATGGAGATGTAACTTGAAGTAATAAACATTTTTTTAAAAAAAAGCAACTACACTCACAGCAAAACACCAATTTCCTCTGTCTTTGGGATGAATCCTTCTTTCTGGTAAAGGCTTCAGAATGCAAACTCTGTTTGGTAATTCTTGATTTGTGATTGCTGCCCACCTTCCCACCTTAGGTTTCAGGTTGTATTCTTCAGGGTTGCCTGAAGGAATAGAACTAAAATGGATATATACTACAAAGGTGACTTATTAGATTGGCTTACATGGTGAGGACTGGGCAATCCACAAAAGCTGCCTGCACATTGGACAGGATAAGAGCTCAGTAACTGCTCGATCCGATCCAAAGTTGGATGTCTCCGCAGTCCCAATCTGGTATTGAAGGCCTGCAGCATTCTTGGAGAGCCACAGATCTTCAGTGCACAATGGACTATCGAAGAAGATGAATTCTGATGTTGAGAAGGAGGACAGTGACTGTAGCAGCAGGGGTGACAGAGGTGGCACAATGGTGCCATAAATACACTCATCAGCAGTGAGTGAAGACAGGCAGGCAGTAGCTCTTTTCTCTCCAGCCTCTTTGTGTCTTGACTTCTGCTGGAAGATGCTGGCCAGTTGGGGTGTGTTTGTGTGTGGGGAGGTGCCCTTCAATTAATCCTTCCAGAAAGTACCCTGCCCAGAGATGTGTGTCTCAGGTGACACCGGATTCACATTTTTTTAAATTATGAAATGTGCTTCCACAGTTTTTCCTCCTTCAAATCATCTCAGGAATTCTGAAATGTTGGAGTCTATTAAGATATCCCTATGCCTATTCCCTGCTCACTTGCCAGTGTTCCATCTCTGGTGTCTCAACAAAGACTAATGATGCTGGCATCAATGAGGAAGGAGATCTCTGACCTGCCTCACATCTACAGGGGAGCACATTGCCTCCTTACACCCCAACTGTCTCTAAGTGAATTTCACAAGACCCAGCCTATCTTCCCACCTTGAGCACTAAGATGTGCCCATTTTCTCCCACCCAAGTTTTATTTTATTTGGATTTTATCCCTTTCAAATTTAATTCAATCAAGTTTCCAAGTAGATTTTGAGATGGGGAGAATTATTCATTCCCTACTTTTTATTTCTATGTTTAATGTATGTACCTATCTATGTACTGGCATATGCATGTTAGTGCAGGTGGCTGAGGAGGCCAGAAGCAGATACTAGACCCTTTAGAGCTGGAGTTACCAGCATTTGAGAGCTGCCCAACCTGAGAGAAAAGAACTGAACTCAGGTCCTCTAGAAAAGCAATATGCATTCTTAACTGCTAAACTATCTCTTTGGGCTCCCTGTCCCTTGTTCTCTGTCTTTTTTAACCTCAGGAAAATGATCTTTTTCAAAACTTCTAAAGATTTTTTTAATGTATACGAGTGTTTTCTTTGCATGTGGATATGTATGTGTGTGTGCATGCCTGGTACTCCCTGTCAGAGAAGGCATTGTATACCCCAGAAACTGGTGTTATGAATGGTTGTGAGTCACCTTGCAGGTACTATGAATTGAACCTGGGTCCTCTGCAGGAGGAACAACAAATGCTGTTGACCTCTGAGTCAGCTCTCTAACATCCTATTATTTTTAGTTAAGCAAAAATAATACATAAATACAATTACAGCCAGGTCCATGTCTTAAAACTACATTTACTATTGGCGACTGAATTATCAGCTTAGAAGATAGTACCCACATCTTGAACTACTTTCAATACGCGAGCAGTATAAATTTAGTACTTTATATCATTTGGATTTCACAACAACCTTGTGAATTGGGCAAATCATAAGTATTTAATCTGTATATGATAAATGAATAAACCAAGCCCTAAAGCAAATATACAGCTTGCTCTAGTGAGAATTAAAACCAAATAAATTTACATTCTAATAGCATTTCCTCTGAATAATCCCATGTCTTAAAACCTGTAATGTGCACTCAAGGCAGGAGGGCATATGATACTTGACCTCTAAGGAAAATTAAATAGAGTCCTGTCTTAATCAGGATCCTCCTGGTTAAAGCTACAAAATCCCCACTTGAGCCAACTCAACACAGATATGGTGGGCTGAAGAATTGCCCCATAAGGAAAAGAAGAAGGCAGGTAAGTGACAGTCAGGGGGTGGGTGAAAGAGATGGTTAGATAGTAGAATGTTAAAGTCAGGTGCCAAATACATATGGACTGGACATTGAGAATGTATGCTAAGCCATATAACACTCATAATTGTGGCCTATTTATTTCTGTTGTTTTGTATTGTATTTATTGTTATAAGAGAAAGAACCATTTGTTGGACTGAAAGGGGGAGCTGTTGGGGGGAAAGATATACCTTAAACTAAAAAAAGGGGGTAGAGTATGGGGGGTTGAGAGGGAAGAGGGTGGAAGGGTGGGACTGGAGAGGGGAGTAGGGAGGGGATTGTGATTGAGATGTAACTTGAAAAAGTAAAAAATAAATTATAAAAAAAAGAGATTTGAAGATGCTGTGGAAGCACAAAGACCAGGAGGCTAGGGATGTTGGCAACCTCAACTGCTAGGAAAAGTAACAAAACCATTCTTCCTTTAGACTCTCCAGAGTGAGCACAGTCCTGCTGACATCTTGATTTTAATCATGTAACATTAGTTTCTGACCTCCATGACTTTAAGTAAGTTTGTACTCCCTCAAGCCACTAAGCTCAGATGAATTGATTACAAAAGCAACAAGGAGCTGATTGACAAGCAGTCATATTGGTTTGTATCCTTGGAAAGACCCTGGCCTGGATAAAGCATGGAGTAGCAGGATCTCCTGAATTTCAAAGTCTCTAGTTTATTTTACTCTTATCACACCCGCTCATCTCCATGTAGGTTGGAGATGCTTCTGAGAGCCTCAGGCTCCATTCTTCCTAGTCAGGCACCTTAGGGACCACCAATGGCTCTACTCATGGCCACCATTATACCAATCAGTGTGTCTAAAGGTGGCATGCTGTGACTTGACCAGTTGAGATCAAGAGCCAATGGGAAGAAAGCAAGGAGGGAGGGAAGAAAGTGTAGCATGCTATTTCTTTTTTTAATGTTGCATTCCACTGAGACTAGAGAGTGGAGTAGTCTGTCCCTGCTCTATCTGACCATATAAAAAAGAAGCAGAGCTTGACTATATCTTGTTAAAAACAGCACAAGAGCCAGAACAAGGCATTGAGACAAAAATAATCCCAGATTGTCATTGTTCCAAAAATGTTATTTTAAAAAATGAGAAAAAAGAACACTTTTAGTTGAAGTGTGGTGTTTCATGTTCTTAGTCTGTAAACCTAAACTAGGAGCTGGAGTAAGAGAACTCTGGCTCTTGGTTCTGCCGTATTCTGGCACTTGGGGATATGATCTAATTTGATGACAAGGAGCTTGTCTGAATCCAAGCTTTCAAGTGCCTAGAAGCTGGCCTTTGAAAAAATGGGGAACTGTTATTTTTGTTGTATGGTGAGTCTACAACAGCAGGTACATCCAAAGAGCCCAGAGAACCAGGACTGGTGGAAAAGTTGCTTTACCTTTCCTTAGGTTACATATATAATATCACCTCTTTGTTTAGCTGAGGACTCAGCCTTGCTTCATTATATGTGACCTTGCAATTGAATATTGAACCGCTTCCAAGCCCCAAAGCTACATTGCCTTACTGTATTAATTTATGTAGTGATATTATCTTAAATCATTGCTTAATTCTCAGGCTGGGGAAAGTGTCAGATTTCACTGGATGTTGCTTGGCTGTGTTGTTCTTTTTCCTTTCTTGGATCTGTGACAAATCAATGTCATTAAGGACCAGAGGCCATGTTTCGAGCCTCACACTAGCTTTTCCTTAGCAGCCAATATCATAGCAACCCGCTGTGGGCCTGTTTTTGTCAATTGATTTTAAAGATGAGTCTGTTAGGGGAATTTGCAAGAACAGCATAATGGGGCATAACAAAAGGTACCTCATTTAGGGGAAACTTAGGTTGAATTCACATTGGGGCACTTTGCATCCTTTCAAGCAATAGTAGTGAGTCTATCTATTCACTAACACTGAGAAATAAGAAGAGACAAACACTGGAGAATGACAGAAACATCACAGAGTAGAACATCTCTAAGGCAACTTGGAATGCATTTCATATATTGATACATAAATATCGATTTACTGATTGTGTGTATGTATTAAAATTATCTGTAAATGACTCTGGTAAGCTTTCTGGTAAGCTGACTTGGAAGTTTTATATTAGAAAGCCAAAATACTGAATATTTTAGGATCACTTTTTAGAAAACTCTATGAGAAGGCTGGACAGATAGCTCAGTGGATAGAGTGTTTGTCACATAAACATGAAGAACTGAGTTCAAATCTCAAGAACCACAGAAAACCCCAACCAAGTAACATAACCTGTAATTCCAGATGGGAAGCAGAGCCTAGAGTATCCTCAGGCATTCACAAGGCAGTGAACAACAAAAGGACCATGCTGAAAACAATGTGAAAGGCAACAACCAACATCCAAGACTGTCCTCTGACCTCCACACAGACATCATAGCACACATATACCTACACACACATACACATCATCATCATTATCATCAACATCATCACCATCTCAACATCATCATCATCATTTGAGGGACAATTTAGTTCAATTTCTGATACTACTTGGGTGGGTGGTATGATCATGGTATGATCCTTATGTGAAGCTGGCTGTTCATGGAACCCAAGATGACTGCAGGTTTAGAGCAATGACTGGAGATTTCTGAGGATCCATTCCAGGGAGTCTGGAACAGGATATCTTTTTTTTAATGTTTATTTATTACTTCAGGTTACATATCCAAAACAGTGCCCTCTTTCTACCCCACCCAGTCCACCTTCCCACCCTCTTCCCCTCTCCCTTCTATCCTACTCCTCTGGAGTCAGGTGTCTCTACACATCAGTCCCCCCAGCTCAGCAGTCATATGAGCACTAAGAGTTTCCTCATGTACTAGGGGACATAACAGCGCCACTAGGGCAAAGTGCTCCACTAACAGGTACCAAAGTCTATGTTCCTGTTCCTTTTGGTGTGTTGGTTGTAGGATAGCTATCCTGTACTACATGGCTAAAATCCAATTATAAGTGAATAGATGCCATGTGCATCCTTCTGAGTCTGGGTTAGCTCACTCAGGATGAGCTTTTCTAGTTCCATTCATTTGGCTGCAAATTGTGTGATTGGAACAGGATATCTTAAAAGCTCATAGATGGATGTCACCACAGATACTGAGAATACCTTATTTCCTTACGTTGGTGGCTTCAATCTTGAAGCAAGGTGAGACAGGCCAGGAGAACTCAAAGATAATCAGACTTGTATTGCCTGTGTTTAGGCAGATATTCTTTAACTGAACAACATGCCTCTGTGTGGAGCTGAGCAGGAACCAGACAAAATGTTTTTAGTTAAAGAAGACAGACACAAACTGACCACAGTGATGCCAAGCTTAATCCTGCATTAGCTGCCTGCCAGGCACCTGGAGATGCAAATGAAGTTGATGCTTTTTAGCAAAAGCCACCCCTAAGTCTTTATAGTAATGACATCAGAACCTAATTTGATCTTTATCACAATGATTCTTGAATCTGAACACTGACTGGCCTTTTATAATTTTCAAAAAAAAGAAATTAAAATTAATTCAAGGAGTCATTGAAAGGAAGTGATGAAAAATTGATGTCCCAAAGAAGACGAGTAGCCCAGATGATCCAGCCTCTCAGATTTCCTCACTATATGTTTCCTCAAAAATCTACAACCAAAACAACTCAAAATGGCTAACTAAGATGGTTTAGTCCCATAGACTGTTCTAGCCAGGACTTCAGTAAAACCCTGAAGTTCAGCCTCTGACTTCAAACTTCTTAGAGCATTTAAATAGCAGAGCACAAAAGGACTGAACATCAAATGTTACTATTAACTTGCTTAACCATTTTTCCATTCTTATTTGGACCCCAAACAGGTTTCCTATGTCCCAAATCAGCAGGAAGTAGTTTTAAGAGAGCAACATCCTATTCTCAGAAGGTGGAGTGGGTGATTCCCTCCCTGTCCCCTGCTTGGTCATTTGATGGGTTATAGATGTTTGTTGTTATTTAGGGGGATTGTCTACAAGTTGTTAAATGGTCTTGTTAAGTAGGTTTTGGAGGTTAAACTCAGGGATTTCTCTCTTTTTTTCTCTATCCTTCTTTCTCTCCTATGTAGGGGGGTAAAGATTTGAAAAAAAATGGGATATAGACATAATATAGAAATGATAAAGAAAAAGGGACAGATTATTCAATATGCTCTTATATCTTTGTATATTGATACAAAATTAAGGTTATATTTGGCTATATTGGTATTGATCTTAGTATATTGATACAAAATTAAGGTTAACTCTTTTTAAGATATTGTACCTATGTAATGCTTAAAAATGCAATGTGAAATTTTAGCCTTTTGATAGCAACTGTCACAAACTGTTTAGGATAATTAAGAAATGCAAGCTAGTAGTCATTCAAATGTCATTTTGTTGGGTACTAGTGTAGTTTATCACAGATGCTTTCTAAGTTTATCAGAAATTGAGTTGCTAAGAGACAAGCAACATTAGTTTATCCAAATATATGGAGATAGATAGGTGGTCTTCAAAAACCTCAAGAGATCTGTAGAATGTGGCATTCAAAGATGTTTCCTTAAGATTTTTTGATATTGAGACATGTCAGCTCTGACAGAACCCCCTATTCTACTCAAAATAGAGGATGAGCATTGAAGAATCTCCATCTGGAGATGGCTGCATTGGTGACAAGCCTGTCACTGGGCAAGAAAAATCTCTTGCTTCAACTGTAGACAGAATGCTGTCCAAAAAGGACCAAACTTGAAAGCAGGTAAGTTGACAGCCTAGCTTTGCCAAGATAGTGTAGGCAAGTCCTTCATAATTCCTGCTTTACAATTAATGCTGTCAGAGATACTGGGCCAAAAGGCTGAAGATAGATGTTCTAATATATTGAGAGAAATTTGAGGACTGTCCAGGTAGCCAATTGTCTGTCAATTTATTGTTGTGGAAGCTACTGGCTCTGCACTTCCTGTTTATTCAGATATATTTATCCTTATCAGGTCTCTGATGTGGTTGAAAACTAGATAGTTATAGTCTCACCATCATTTTTAAGTTGATTAGGAATTAAAAGGACGTTCTAGGTATAAGAAGATGTTTTTAAGTTGGTAATGCAAGTTAGGATAGAAACTTAGTTAGGTATAGAACTGTAAACTCATTGAGATAGATAATAGAATACTAATATCAGTTGCCAAGTATGTATGGATTGGACATTTGGAATATATGCTATACCTTATAATTTTCATAATTGTAGCCTAATTATTCATATTGTTTTGTATTGCATTTATTGTTATAAGAAAAAGAGCCTTTTATTGGACTAAAAAAAGATTTGGTGTGTACAAGTGTGTGTATGTGTCTGTGTGTTTGTATGTATGTATGTGTGTGCATGGTTGTGTATGATTGTATATGGGTCTATATCTATGTGTACATGTCTGTGTGTCTGACTGTGTATATCCATGTGCATCTGTATGTATGTCTCTGTGTGTGTATCTGTATGTGTTTGTACATATCTGTGTGCATCTGTGCATTTGTATGTGTCTGCCTATCTATATGTGTCTGTAGGTCTGTGTACATGCCTATGTATCTATGTCTGTGTGTGTCTCTATGTATGTCTGTGTGTCCATGTCAGTGTCTGTGTACATATCTGTTTGTATGTATATCTCTGTATGTGTGTATGTCTGTGTCTCTCTCTGTCTCTGTCTGTCTCTGTCTATCTCTCTCTCTCTCTCTGTGTGTGTGATGCATGCTTCTCACATGCAATCATACATGTACTGGTTATCAGAAAGCAAATGTCTTAGTTCTGCTCATCAGCTTCTGACTGCATTAACTGCTCCAACTTTGACTACACCGTAAAGAATGGAGAATCTGCATTGCAAGGAAAATCTCAGAGGATGAACTTGTCAGATGCTGCTTTTATTTCATCCCTGCATTTTATCTACTGCATGTCGTGGATTGGGCAGCACTTAGACCCATTTTATGATCTGTAACAAAATGCATTAAAGGTTCCGACCACTGACCAGGTAAACAAGGAGCTAAGCAAGGGAATGGTTCCCACTTTCTGCTGCTAACCATGTCAGCCCGAACTGACAACAAAGGCCTATTAGTTGTTGCTCATTTTAGGATCCTAAATTACATCACTGATTCCAGAATGGTTATATAATATAATTCTGTTATACCCATGCTAAAGAAATAGTATTCAGGGTATTTGATGCTATAGACACCCTCAGAGACTCAATATTTACTCAGAAAATGTATTAAACCAAAATGCCCCTTGTGACAGCCTCATGCTCAGGGATTTTCCTGATGCTGCATTAGCATGTAATGGTAAGGGGGATTGCTCAGCACAAACTCATCACTGTTTAAGAAAAAACACATTTGGTTCTGAAAGCATTTTATATGTCAACCTAACATGGACAAAAATAGTCACGGTTTCACAATTAGGGCTCAGTCTTGGGGGGTAGAATTCTATGCCTACAAAGGTCTCTAGTCAGCCCCGCTGTCTCTAAGTATGGATTAGAGAGTTTCCCTGAATGCAGACACAAGAAACACAAATAGAGAATCTGACCACAAGAGCTGCCATAGCACACAATTGAGTTTTCTTCCCTGGTGTAATGAAATAGAAGAGCATCGAAAGTGGGATGTTTAGAGAAAAGAACGGGCTGAACTATTTTGCATCCAGGCAAATTCTGTTGTCTTTTCATGGGGTCCCTAGGGCCCCTCTCCTGGAGGGCAGAGCATTGTTCAGGAGAAATGGTGCTTTGTTTCTGAGTCTCTGCAGCTGGGCTGAAGAAGAGATGCTCTGGCCACTTCTACAGGCTACCAGTTCTCATCCTGGGCTTCCAGTGTTCAAGATGATAAGTTATCCAGAGACAGAGAGTGCAGATGGTGTCCTAGACCCTCTTCCTCTGTGCAATTTCCTACCAGCCTTTGAAGAAAGATAAGGTCTGTATATGTATCAAAGGAGGAGTAGACAGAGCTGGGCAACTGGAAAATATTCACCCATGGTACTGGAGACATGGCTCGGCAGTTAAGAGCTTGTACTGAGTTCCTATGCCCACACTAAGTGACTCTTAACCACCCATAACTCCAGCTCCAGTGTGACCCAGTGCCTCTGGCCTCCATGGGCACCTGTACTCATATGCAAACACGCCCTACACACACACTCACACACACACACACACACACACACACACACACACACACACACAC
>CAJQZJ010032054.1:5153479-5177339 GCA_907164525.1 Lophiomys imhausi | reverse complement strand
AGACACCAAAAGGCCAAGGACTGGACCCTGTGGCTCAGCTTTTGCCTAGAGGGGTTTGATCTGTCCAAACAGTGGCCTAAAGGAAACGGTGCCTGGCTTTAAGGACTGAGGCAGAGCAGCTGAGTTCCTGATTCAAAAGAAGTAAGTTGGCCTGCAGACGGCTGGGGTCTCCCACAGAGAAGAAAGCATGAAGCCTTATTTAAGGTGAGACTGCAATAACCAACGACCCTGACGAACCTGCATCTGAGAGATCCAGAAGAAGGACTGCTAAGTGTGTTAAAGAATCTACAACAAAGACTGTGTTCCTGACGACAGAGGACCTGCCCCAGAGACTGTATCATTCTAAAAGGTTATGAAAGTGGTTGTTATGATTATCAATAGGTTTAGTGGATAGGTTAAAGGGGTTGTAGGATTTTATAGGATTAATAGTTAAGAAATTGTTGGTGTTTGTTATAAGTGAATTTAGTAATAAATAAATAAGTGTTAAATAATAATTTAAAAGTTCAGTTACACCTGGAACTCCAGCTTCAGAGTCTCTAGCACACTCTTCTTGATTTAGAGAGTATTTGCATTCATACTTGCACATACCCACATTCAGAAACACACATACTCAAAAAGAAAATAAGTCACTTTTTTAAAGAGTAGATCTTTCCAATGACCCTAAGATGTCGGGGTGGGGGGGGGGGGAAGGAGGTGGTCATCTCTGAGACAAGCTGGAGACTGACAACAAAGTAGCGCCTGGGAGGAGATGGGGATAACTGTAGCTGAGAGTCCTACCATTGGGAGATGTGGAGATTGAAGAGGCCTCCCACTAGCTAGGTAGGACTTCTAGGAGAAGGAGGTGATAACCAACCCACCCACAAAACCTTCAACCCAAAATTTACCCTATATACAAGATGTCCAGGGATAAAGATATATCATACATTGAGGGAATAACCAACCAATGACAGAACAACCATAGACCTACCCCAAGGGAGAGAGCCAACCCCTATCACTGTTAATGATACTCTGTCATGCTTACAGACAGGAGCATAGCATAGCGGTCCTCTGAGAACCTCCATGCAGCAGAGGATCCAAACAAAAGCTGAAACTCACCAATGAACATTAGGTGGAACATGAGGGATCTTGTAGAAGAATGGGGCTGTGCAGGACAGAAAGACCCAGAGGAGGTTAGAACTCCACAAGTCGACCAACAGAGTCAATTAACCTAGGTCCATGGGGACTCACAGAATCTGAACCACCATTCAAACGGCATGCATGAACTGGACCAAGGTCCCCTGTACATATGTAACTGATGGACAAGTCAGTCATCATGTGGGTCCCTAGCAAGTTGGGAAGGAGCTGTCTCTGACAAGGACTATAAGGCCTACTTTTTTAAATCACTTCCCCTCAGTAGGGTTGTGGTGCCTGGCTTCAGTGGAAGAGGAAGCACTAAAACCTGATGTAACTCCATATGCTGGGGTGGGACGGTACGGGGCAGGGGAGGGAAAGAGCTCTCCTTTTCTGTGGAGAAGGGGAGCAGGGTTGAGAGAAGGGGACTGGAGGGCAGGACCCAGACGAGGGGAAGGAGAGGGCTATGATTGGGATGTAAAATAAAAAACATAAAATAAAATTTAATTTAATTTTAAAAAAGATGTCAGAGACCAAAACCGAATTTGATTAATTGTGGACTATCAACTAATATCATGAAATCATATCAAAGTTACTATTTTAAAGAAGAAATTTGTAAGATACAGTGTTTCTAAGTACAATTCGTCATTGTTAAAACATACATTGTAGCTAGGTATGGTGGCTCATGCCTGTAATCCTGATCCTTGGGAAGCTCAGACAGGAGAATTGGCTCAAGTTCTAGGCCAACTGGAGTTATATAAGATGAGACTGTTCCAGAACCAACAACAAGATGTTATGTGAACATATATTCTTTGAAAAGCTTCATACTTCATTGGAGCTATATACATACTGGTTTGTGGTTCCTCAGAACGAGTTGAACTAGTGACTCCTAAGACAAGACAAACACAATGTCACCAGACTATCATCAATCAACTCCAATTGTAAAGATGAATTTCTCTGGCTCCTCACAGACCAACAGTTGATAGGTGCGAACAGCAGTGAGCTCTAGGCACACCTCTAGAGCTTCAGATGCCTTGAGCTGCAAATATTTTCCTTCCCAGAGTCCATTGTAGCAGCCATCTATGCAGGAACTATAACAATTCCCTAACAACACCTCCACTTCTGCATGAGCCATGCTGGTTTCTAAGAGAAGCATGAGGCACCCCAAAGGGACAGAACTGGGAAATGAGAAAAGCTTGGGGTGCTGTTAAGTGTGTTGAGTGTGATTGCTTGTTAGTTACTCCACACTAAATAAACCGACTTAACAGTGCTAGGGGGAAAGTTCGCTAGATCCCATCTCTGATTGCTTGAATGTTGAGCTAGTAGGATGGACATGTTCATTCAGTGGGTGTGTCCTGTTGGTTGCTTTTGTTGAAATTTTCCCGTTTTTCTCCCTCTGGGTTGTCGTCTGTTGGACAGAGCACATGTGCTCTCTGTCTCAGTCTCTGCTTTCTGAAAATCTCAGAATAAGGACATGATAAAAGAAGAATTTGTTGTGGAGTCAAGCTGAAACGTGGAGTGAGTTACACATGAAAGAGAAGAAAGCAAGCAAGAGATAAATTTCAGGTATGGAAGGCAAAAGGAAAATTAAAATCCAGCTTCAGAAGGAGAAATTATTTTATTCACCCTGAAGAGACAGTCACCTTATTTTGGGGTCTTCACTGTTGTAGATCTTTTCTTTTCATTTTTTTTCTTTAACTAAAAAAACTCTAGAAAAGCAAAGCTCATTAGAGAGTTTAGGTAATGGATCTCCTGCACAATGTGTAGTGTTCACTTTTATTACCACGTTACTGCCAGCCAGACACCGAGGGCTGTGTCACTCCAATAGCAAACGGGTGGATCAGTGTCTCTCCCCGGAGATAAATGAAGCAACGATGTGCTAAAAAGCCCTTGGTTTAGAAGGTGAACAGTTGGATCTTTAATTACAAAGGGCTGAAACCCATTACAACTCGACGGGGAGTGTGTTTAATTTGCAGAGAAAGAAAGAACTGGGGCTTTTGTGGTTTAAATGACCTTAACACAGAGGGCCAATAGTCCCCACCTCTGAAGGGCGTTGTATGACCTCCACTCTAAACAAATCACCTCTTCCTCAAAATAGAAGGAAGAATGACACGTGGCTGGTCAGTCTTCTATCTGCCTACATTTCCATCACATGTTCAGATTTACAATTCTCTGAAATAAGAAGCTTTTCAGTGTGTTTGCATGGATGGAGTCATCTTACAAAGCAAGTGGGTATTGTGTGCCTCGTGTGACCTTAACCTTCTTTCAAAAATATGGTGTATCTGTTTCTTTTTTGAGGCCAGCTACATCCTTTCATCTGATGCAAGTCATTTTCAGAGTTAGCTACCTTGCTAACCACACAAAGGGCAGCCCTGAAGCAGTGCCTCTCCGTCTTTCAAGTTGTGGATGTGCCATTTACCCCATCAGTTTCTGCATACAGCACCACGGTTTTTGCTTTGGTGAGATTTCTATGCCTAGCTGAACAGAGGACTGTGGTCTTCATTGCTCTCTAGCATTGAAAACATCTTGAAGCAATTCTAAGAGGGATATGAAGTCACACTCCTTTGGCTTTATGATGTCATTGAGGGGTTCAGATGATCACTCTGGCCCCTGATGTAGGGGGACATTAGCTTAACAGCCCTGTGCGAACTCTGTATTTACCTCCGGGAAGAGAAGAAGGAAGATAAGACTGATCAGAAGAAGGCACCAGGACAAATTGTAAGGCTTCCCTAGTTCTCTCTGAGGCAACTGCTCAGAGTCAGCAAAACCTACACTGGAAGACTGGACATTTTATTTTAAATTTACCCAGAGAACCCCAAAACATCTCTACTTTTGTTTCCTTCTGTGTGTGGATGTTCGTGCACATAATCATTTGTGTGGGAGTGTATGTATATATGTATGTATGCATATGAGGCTACATGGGTGTTTATGTGTGGGGGGATATATGCATGTGTATGTATGTCTGGGCATGTGTGTGGATATGTGGGTGTGTGTACATGTGTATGTGCATGTTTGTGTGTTTGTATCTGCATGTATGTGTGTGTATGTGAACATGTGCACACATGTGCTTGTATATGTGCATGTGTGTATGTACGCATATGTGTGTGTGCTTGTATGCATATGTGTATATGTGCATGTGTATATATATGTATGAGTATGTGAGTGTGTGTGTGTGTGTGTGTGTGTGCACACGCACGCACACGTGAGCTTTTCCTCTTCTGGTATCATCTATATTCTTTTTTAAAAATTCTGTTCTATTCTATTACATTTTGAGAAGGGTCTCTCATTGGCCTGGAACTCACCAAATAGACGAGCATGGCAGGTTGACAAGCCCTAGGGACCCTCCCATCTCCACCTCCCCAGCATTGGGATGACATGCCAGTGCATGCGACCAACACTTGACTGTTTTATGCAGGTTCTCAAAATAGAACCCACTCCCTCATGCTTGCACTGCAAACCCTTTGCCAGCTGAGCCAACTCTCCAGCCTTTGTTCTCTTTTTTAATTTTATTTTTTATAGATACATAGTTTTTGGACATATTTATTAGGTACCCTGAGATGTTTTTTTATGCACATGCATGTATGTGTTTGTGTTTGTGTGTAAAATGATCAAGCTAGAGTAATTAATATGTCCATTATCTTGAATTTCTCCCATTTCTTTACTGTGAGTTCATTTGAAATCTTCAATTTTGAAATACATACTACATTCTACTAAATACATTCACCCAGCAACATGAAACATTAGAATGCCTGCCTATCTACTCTTGTAATATTGTACCAATTGGCCAACTGTGTTCCTCACACAGGCCCTGTTCTTAGACTCTTAATAAGCAACTGATGTTTGACAAAGGAGCCAAGACTCCTCAATAAACCACAGAGAGAACCGGATATTCACATGGAGAATGAAACTAGAGCCCTGTGTCTCATCAGATATAAATATCAACTCAATTTGAAGACCTACAAGGATCTAGAGATACAGCTCAGCAGTTGAGAGCACTGACTGCTCTTCAGAGGACCTAGATTCTAGTCCTGAACCTACATATGGATCACAGTATCTGTAAAGTCCAGAAGATCTGACACTATCTTCAGGTTTCTAAGTGTACTTCATGAATGTGTTACACATACATAAAATACCCATTCAGACAAAATAAAAATAAGTAAATCTTTTTTTAAAAAATTAAGGAAGACCTACAAATAAGACTGGAACCATGAAAGTACTAGAGGAAAACAGAGAAAATGTTTCTGGAAGTCCATAAAGGCAAAGACAGTTCTTAGAATCCCTTCTCCTTTCTTCCAAGGAATTTTTAATCACAAAATAATGCTCAATTTTATTCTGTGGAAAATCTAAAATTACCCTTAAAAGCTGAATCGAATTATGTTTTATTGAAAGCCTTTAATTAAATTAATATTTCCCTACCACGTTTAAGTTGAAAATGAAAATGAATAATAAAGTGAGCATGACAAAAGCCCATAGAACTTAGTATTGGTATTTTGAAAGAAGAGAGGCCACACAGAAACATATAGACAACCGTTCATAACAATTTCATTTGCAATGGGTATAGACTAAAAGCAGATGCAGTGTTCCAATGAGAGAATGGTTCAATAAACTATGGTAGATCTACACCACAAAATATTACTCATTTATATCCTAAAGCTTGGGGCTGGAGAAATGTGTGTGGGGGCAGTGTGAGTGTGTGTGTGTGTGTGTGTTTGCATGCATACACATTGCATGCACAGAAAACAGAAGAAGGCATCAGGCCCCTGGAGCTGGAGTTGTAAGCCACTGGACATGGGTGCTGGGAATTGAACTTGGAACCTCTGCAAGAGAAGCAAGCAAGTGTTCTTAACAAATGAGCCATTTCTTCAGCCCCTAATATTAATAATTTCTTATCATTATTATCTGAAATAGCATCTACTTGGCTACCAGGACATCATCCCAGACAATATTTCACCTGCTAAGGATCCTTTCCCCCTGAAAATCATGTTCCAGAATTATTCATAAGAGTTATTGCTTGGATGCCTTTACCTGGATTTGTGTGTGTGTGTGTGTACATGAAGTGATGCTAGCCTCACATAAAACCAAATTCCTCAAATATTTATGGGTAAGTGGTTTCCAAGCTAAGAAAATTGTTACTGGACAAGATATAAATTCCATATCCTTGGAAATGTAACTTACCCATCAATACAAGTCTCAGCCCAATTGAGAAAACATACTTCTCTTTAATACCAAATACATCAAGGATTTTAAGTTGATAGTGAATTTAGTAGTAACAGATTGAAAGAATATCTAGACTAATTTTTGCCTTACTTCTGAATTGTTTCAGTAAAAAAAACCAAAAAACATGAGTTTAATCACACATATTCTTTTCCCAAAATTTTAAGCTGTTATGTATTTGATGCATATAAAACAATACATGTTGCAAATGTAGTCATAAATATAACCACACATGACCATAACATGCAAATATATAAATAGAATGTTAACAAAGTCATTGCATTAGCTGTGTGTTTTCTCACATGACCATACCATGAAAATATATAAATAGAATGTTAACAAAGTCGGGGTTATGCTGCTGGCACCACTGCAGTGTGCCAGGACTTGGACAACGGTGGCCCCAATTCCCAGTATCCACAGGACAGTTCCAGCACAGACAAAGGAGCGGTGAGATAAGAGCGGGCAGAAAGGCAGGTGGCCAGGTTGGAAGGCTGCTTGGATCTCCATGGGGTCCAAGCCCTGGATGGATTGTGGGGTTAATATCAGACCCCTTTGCTAGTGTTGGATCCTCTGGCAGGAAACCAGATCTTCAGCATATATAGTTCCACCCCTGGAGCAGTGAGGTCTTGGCCTCAGTGCACTGCTGAGTGACTTAGACTAAAGGGCTTAGGGCTTAGGGCAAAGAGGGACAGAGGTGCCCTGGGGACCATACAGACAGGCACAAGCCCATCTGGGCCTGCCCAGCAGGGACAACAAAGAACTTGGTACTGAAAATATAGACGCTGAAGGATCGGAGTCACCAGATACGAACACTGAGTGCCTCCCACCAGGAAACTGTACTTCCTCCCAGTTGGATCCTTTCAGGACTCCAGCTGGTGGACTCAACCCCCAAACTTAGAACCTCTAGGGTCCACAGCATCTGTGCTTAGACATCCAGGAGCATACCAGCAGAGCCACTACATGCTGAATACCCAGACTACAACACAGAGAGCTCTGACTCCGGAGCAGTGAAACAATCCCAGGCCATTGCTCATTGCCTGGGAGTGGGCTGTACCAGCTCACAGTGCCTCTGACTATTCGATGCACATTGATCCTGAGAACTCCCTGAGAGCAGCTTGGGAGGACCACTAACACAGTCCGACAAGTAAGCTGCAGGGGAACTACAGCCCCACCCAACAGTCTGTGCCTGCTGACCTGCACCTTCATCTATACAAAGACCAGTTGGATTCTAGGAACCTACAGGAACATATCCCACTACAACCCCTGACCTGAGTCCCCAACTGGGACAAAACAGGAAGGGATAAGTGCTTGGAGACACACTGAGAACAAACCTCCACACAAGGCCCCATCCAGCCTGTGGAAAGCTACAGATTACCAAGCTATAGGACTTCTACACCAAAGCGCCCTTCTTAGAACCAAGCCCAGAAGGCACCAGGAACAAACAGCTAAGAACAACCAAATGGCTAAAGATCAGCATAAGAACAGATCCAACAAAAGTCAGGGAATATGACTCCAACAAAATGCAGCTATGCTAGTGCAGCAAGCCCTAACCACTTCACCACAGCTGAAACACATGAAAACGATGACAGTATACATAAGCGACCCCAAAAATTCCACCAGAGAACTCTTACAGCTGATAAACACTTTCAGCAAGGTGGCTGGATACAAATTAATTCCAAACAATCAGAAGCCCTTCTTTTTACAACAAATAAATGGGCTGAGAAAGAAATTAGGGAAACAACACCCTTCACAATAGCCACAAAAAATATAAAATATCTGGGGGTAACTCTAACCAAGCAAGTGAAAGACCTGTATGACAAGAATTTCAAGTCCTTGAAGAAAGAAATTGAAGAGACCATCAGAAGATGGAAAGATCTCCCATGCTCATGGATAGGTAGGATCAAAATAATAAAAATGGCCATCCTACCAAAAGCAATATACAGATTCAGTACAATTCCTATCAAAATATCAACACAATTCTTTATAGATCTGGAAAAAGCAATTCTCAGTTTCATATGGAACAACAAAAAAACCAGAATAACTAAATCAATCCTGTACAATAAAAAAACATCTGGAGGTATCACCATCCCGGATTTCAAGCTGCACTACAGAGCAATAGTAATAAAAACAGCATGGGTGCTGGTATAGAAACAGACCAGTGGATCAATGGAATCAAATTGAAGACCCAGAAATGAACCCACACACCTATGGTCACTTAATTTTTGACAAAGAAGCCAAAACTGTACAATGGAAAAAGGACAGCATCTTCCACAAATGGTACTGGTCCAACTGAATGCCAACATGTAAAAGAATGAAATTAGACCCATACTTATCACCTTGTACAAAACTTAAGTCCAAGTGGATCAAAGACTGTAACGTAAGGCTGGACATACTAAATCTACTAGAAGAGAAAGTGGGGGAAAATCCTCAAATGCATTGGCACAGGTGACAACTTCCTGAACAGAACACCAACAGCTCAGGATCTAAGACCAACAATCAATAAATGGGACCTCATTTATTGATTGAAACTGAAACTGAAAAGCTTCTATAGGGCAAAAGACACTGTCATTTGAACAAAATGGCAGCCTACAGATTGGGAAAATATCTTCACCAACCTCACATCTGACAGAGGGCTAATATCCAAAATTTACAAAGAACTCAAGAAATTAAACTCCAAGAAACAAAATAATCCAATCAAAAAATGGGGAACAGAGCTAAACAGAGAATTCACAAAGGAGGAATCCGTAAACGCTGACAGACACTTGAAGAAATGCTCAGCATCCTTAACAGGGAAATGCAACTCAAGATGACTCTGAGATTCCATCTCACACCTGTCAGAATGGCTAAGATCAAAAGCTCAAATGACAGCACATGCTGGCAAGGATGTGGAGAAAGGGGAACTCTGTTCTCCTCCATCATTGGTGGGAGTGCAGTAGGCTTTTGCAACCACTATGGAGGTCAGTCTGATGATGTCTTAGAAAACTTGGAATAGCTCTGCCTCAGGACCCAGCCATACCACTTCTGGGTATACATCCAAATGACTCCTCACCAAATCACAAGGAAGTTTCCTCATCTATGTTCATAGCAGCCTTATTTGTAATAGCTAGAAACTGGAAACAACCCAGATGTCCCTCAACCAAAAAATGGATTTAAAAACTGTGGTACAGCTACACAATGTAATACTATCAGAAACAACAAAATCATGCAATTTGCAGTCAAATGGATGGAACTAGAGAAGCTCCTCCTGAGTGAGCTAACCCAGACTCAGAAGGATGCACATGGCAACTATTCACTTATAGTTGGATTTTAGCCATATATTACAGGATAACTATACTACAAAGAATGCACCAAAGGGAACATGAACATAGACTTTTTTACTGTCAATCAGACACTTTGCCCTAGTGGTGCTGCCTTGTAGACCCCCAGTGTATGAGGAGGCTCTTGGCCCACATATGACTGCTGAACTGGAGTGGGGAACTGTTATGTAGGGACACTCCACTCCAGAGGAGTGTGATGGAAGGGATAGGGGTAGAGGGTGGGAGGGCGGGACTGGGAGGGGTGGAAAGAGGACACTGTGATGGAGATGTAACCTGAAGTAATAAATAAATATTAAAAAAACAAAGTCATTGCATTAGCTGTGTGTTTTCTCTTATCCTATCCCTAACTTATAAATGAGATGACTATTGCCCATCATTTATCAGACTCCTAATTCTTAACACATTTTTTACTCATATACTTATCCTTCAATAATGGAATTATCAACATTTCTAAAATTGGCCTTTGTATCGGCTAGCTTTTCCTCATTGGGACCAAAATTTGCAACAAAAACAGCTTAAGGGAGAAGGGATTTGTTTTGACTTCCTGTTTCAGAGGGTTTAGCCTATGGTTGTGTATCTGGTGTCCTTGGAAGAACACTGTGCTGGCAAGAGCCTGTGATGGACAGTGGCCACTCCCATTGCAGTTTATCAGGGAGTGGACTAGGAGCAAGACCAGATACAAGGACCAGGTTAAAATTCTGATATTTTTCCCAAGAGGAATCCTGGTGAGAATCCAGCCTTGATAGTGTAGCAGCAGCCACAGACCTCAAACCAGACCAATGACTCACTGCAATGAACATGTGCAGGTAAAACCATTTGGGCAAATGGGTATACTGTGTGACAAACTGCAGAATTTTTTTCATTCTTACTTTTGCATTTTTTGTTTTGTGCTTTGTTGGGGGAGGTTGCAAAGGCAAAGGGTGGATATGGAAGGATGGGGCGATTGGGAAGTATGATATGAAATTCACAAAGAATAAAAAGTTTAAAAATCTGATTTTTTAAACATTTATTATTTTTAGCTAATTTTGCACCTGAGTACTGTATTCACACCATTTATACCCCCAAATTCTTGTCTTCCAGTGCTCTACTGTGTCTCCCCACACTTGTTCTCCACTCTATGACTGTTGACTTATTATTGTTTTATAAACCTGCTGAGTCCAATTAGTATAATTCATATGTATATGTGTTTAGGTCTGACTACTTGGGATTAAATAACCTATCATGGGCTCACTTATGAAAACTGATTACCCTTCTCTCGGCAGCCATAATTGTCTGTAGCTATTCATCCAGGTATGTGTGGTGGTTTCAATGGGAATGGCCCTCCATGGGCTCATATACTTGAATACTTGGTCCCCAGTTTAGTGGAACTGTTTGGGAAAGATTAGGAGGTGTGGCCTTGATGGGGGAGGTGTGTCACTGGGGGCAAGCTTTGAGATTTCAAAAGCTTATGCCAGGCCCAGTCTTTCTCTCTCTCTCTCTCTTTCTCTCTCTCTGTCTCCATCTTGTGGATACAAGGTAAGCTCTCAGCTACTGCTCCAGCACCATGTCTGCCTGACAGCTACCACCTCCCAGCCATCATGATAAAGGACCAACCCTCTGAAACTGTATGCAAGTCTCTGATTAAATGCTTTATTTTATAAGTTGCCTTGGTCACGGTGTCTCCTCACAGCAATACAACAGTGTGGGATCTTGTGAGATTTCCTACAACAATATTATTTGTAAAGGCTCATTTCTACTTCCTACAGCCAGATTCGACCTCCTAAATGTTCTACAGCCTTCTTCCCAAAATTGTACAGGTTGTAGAAGAAGTCTTCAAAACATGAGCCCTTGGGAACATTTCAGAAATGGACCTATACAGCATTATAGTATAAACACTCCTTGTGTGGATTTCTTTAGCATTAAAGGAATTTTGTGTGTCTGCATGCATATATGTGGAGGTTAGAGGAAAACTTGTGGGAGTCAGTCCTCTCCTTCCACCATGTGGGTCCTGGAGGCTCAAACAGAGACTTCAGATTTTGTAACGAAATGTTCTTAGCCTCTTAGACATCTTGCTGCCCCTGCTACTTTTAAACTTTGACTATTTTTTAATGTTAAAATCACCTTACACTCATGCATTCATTCATATATATTCCTCTTAGACCACCCATAGTATTTTTTTAACATACTGTTAGATTTAATCTAATGTTTCTTCATGGGCATTTGTGTCCATGTTCACAAGAAATGTTGGTATTTAATTTTCATTTTTACATACGTCTGCTTGAGTTTTTGCCCCAGGGTTATGGTAGTTTCATGGAAGAGGATGGGGGCTGCGGAATATTCTGTTTTCCAAAAATATATAAATTGGTATTAAATCATCCTCAAATGTTTACTAGAATTGTGAAGTAAAATTATATGTCATTAAGCTTTTCTCTGACAGTAATTTTTTTAAAATGTACTCTCTTATTAAGTATAAGGGTATCATAACATGCCCCTTTTAATAAATTTTGGTAAGCCATGGTTTTCCTCAATTTTATTAAACTGCATCATTTTATATTTTTACATATGTTTATTAAAACTCAAAGGAATGCTCCACTAAAGTGGCTCAAATTAAATACTTAACACTTAAAATAGAAACTATTAGTAATTAGTGTACTACTTCAGAAAAATTTTGTCAGATTACTTAGGACCACAGTCTACAATAGTTTTCTATGATTGTTTATTTGGCTAGACAAGAAAAGTTTTATTTCTTGTATAATTATGCTTTAATTCCAAGACTATATCACAATATAGAAATACAATCTGTAGTATATTTCTTCAAAAAAAATCCCTTACTATATAAAATACACAAATACATGTAACATGGTAAACATACACTCATATATCTCAATGAAATTTTTGTGTACTTTTGTATTCGCAGGCTTAATATTTTATGTATGGAATTTAGCAGAGTATATTTCAATGTCTCAGATAAAATACACAATATAAAAGCTGATGGGTCGAAATCCCTGATTTGGCCAGCAGAGTTAAAACTAACAAACAACTTTAGGAAAAAGCTTTTGCTAAGCTTGTCAATTTCCTATATTTTTTGTGTTTGTTTGGATTAAATTTCAATGTTTCCTAGGTTCTTTAAGTGTATTAGTCAGTTCATTGTCTTTAGACCATTATCTCTTTTTTTTCTTCAAGTTACATCTCAATCACAATCCCCTCCCTACTCCCCCTCCAGTCCCACCTACCCACCCTATTCCCCCTCAATCCACCATCCTCTTCCTTTTTTTTTGTTTTTTTTTTTGCTTTTTAAGTTTAATGTATATCTTTTTCCTCCCAACAGCTCCTACTTTCAGTTCAACAAATGGTTCTTTCTCTTATAACAATAAATACAATACAAAACCAACAGAAATAAATAGGGCACAATTATGAGAGTTATATGGCTTAGCATACATTCCCAATGTCCAGTCCATATGTATTTGGCACCTGACTCTAACATTCTACTATCTAACCATCTCCATGAGTTTAAAGTTCTATATCTAACTCAGCTTTCATACTAACTTGCATCACAATTTTAAAAACATCTTCTTAGATCCAGAACACCCTCTTGATTCTTAAACGACTCAAAATTTAACTATGAGACTCTAGCTATCTACTCTTCAACCACCTGAGAGACCTGAGAAGGATAAATATATCTGAATATATAGGAAGTACAGGGCCCACAGCTTCCAAAACTAAGAAATGACATACCAGTGGCTGCCTGGACAGTTCCCATTTTCTCTCCATTCATTACAACAGCATCAATCTTCAGCCATTTGACCCCGTTTCTCTGACAGGCATTGATTGTAGAGCAGGAATTATGAAGGACTTGCCTACTCTGTCTTGGCAGAGCTAGGCTGTCGACTTACCTGCTTCCAAGTTTTGTCCTTTTTGGACAGCATTCTGTCTACAGTTGAAGCAAGGGGTTTTCCTTGCCAAGAGATAGGCTTGCCACTAATTCAATCATCTCCCACTGGAGATTCTTCAATGCTCATATTCTACTTGGAGTAGAATAGGGGGTGCTGTCAGGAGCTGACATGTCTCAATATCAAAAAATCTAAAGTTAAGAAAACATCTTTGAATGCCATATTCTGCAGATCTCTTGAGGTTTTTGAAGACGCCTTATCTATCTCTTATATTTAGATAAGCAAATGTTGCTTGTCTCTTAGCAACTTGATTTCTGATTAGCTTAGAAAATAACTGTAATAGACTGTCATAGTACCTAACAATATGACAAGCTTGAATGACTATTAGTTTGCACTTCTTAATTATCCTAAAGAGTGTATGACAATTGGTAGCAAAAGGCCAAAATTTCACATTTCATTTTTTTTTACCCCCTAACCCTTCTATCCCACTCCTCTGGAGTGGAGTGTCCCTACATAACAGTCCCTAGCCCAAGTTCAGAGGTCGTATGAGGACCAAGAGCCTCCTCATACACTGAGGGCCTACAAGGCAGTTCCACCAGTAAAAAGTGTCTCATTGCCAGGGAGAGAAAACTAAAAAACAAACAAACAAACAAATAAGAAAATAAAAAGTGTATGTCCATGTTCCCTTAGGTGTGTGGGTTGTAGTATCGATATCCTGTACTATAGCTAAAATCCTACATAAGTGAATAGATGCCATGTGCATCCTTTTGAGTCTGGGTTAGCTTACTCAAGAGGAGCTTCTCTAGTTCCATCCATTTGGCTGCAAATTGCATATTTTCATTGTTTCTGATAGCTGAGCAATATTCCATTGTGTAGATGTACCACAGTTTTTAATCCATTCTTCGGTTGAGGAACATCTGGGTTGTTTCCAGTTTCTAGCTATTACAAATTAGGCTATGAACATAGATGAGGAAACTTCCTTATAATTCCATGAGGAGTCATTTGGGTGTATACCCAGAAGTGGTATGGCTGGGTCCTGAGATAAAGCTATTCCAAGATTTCTAAGATATCGCCATAATGTACTCCATAGTGATTACACAAGCCTGCACTCCCACCAAAAATGGAGGAGGGTTCCCCTTTCTCCACACCCTTGCCAGCATGTGCTGTCATTTGAGCTTTTGATCTTAGCCATTCTGACAGGTGTGAGATGGAATCTCAGAGTCGTCTTGAGTTGCATTTCTCTGATGGTTAAGGATGTTGAGCATTTCTTCAAGTGTCTCTCAGCCATTAGGGATTCCTCCTTTGTGAATTCTCTGTTTAGCTCCGTCCCCCATTTTCTGATTTGATTATTTGGTTTCTTGGAATTTAATTTATTGAGTTCTTTGTAGATTTTGGATATTAGCCCTCTGTCAGATGTGGGGTTGGTGAAGATTTTCTCCCAGTCTGTAGGCTGCCATTTTGTCCGAATGACAGTGTCTTTTGCCTTACAGAAACTTTTCAGTTTCATGAGGTCCCATTTATTAATTGTTGGTCTCAGGTCCTGAGCTGTTGGTGTTCTGTTCCTGTCCTGTAATTATCACCTGTGCCAATTAGTTTGAGGGTTTTTCCCACTTTTTCTTCTAATAGATTTAGTGTGTCGGGCCTTATGTTAAGGTCTTTGATCCACTTGGACTTAAGTTCTGTACAAGGTGATAAGTATGGGTCTAATTTCATTCTTTTACAAGTGGACATCCAGTTGGACCAGCATCATTTGTTGCAGATGCTGTCCTTTTTCCATCGTGCAGTTTTGGCTTTTTTGTCAAAAATTAGGTGACCATAGGTGTGTGGGTCCATTTCTGGGTCTTCAATACAATTCCATTGATCTACTGGTCTGTTTCTATACCAATAACATGCTGTTTTTGCTACGATTGCTCTGTAGTACAGCTTGAAATCTGGGATGTTGATACCTCCACATGTTTTTTTTATTGTACAGGATTGATTTAGCTATTCTGGGTTTTTTGTTGTTCTAAATTGAGAATATCTATTTCCAGGTCTATAAAGAATTGTGTTGGTATTTTGATAGGAATTGCATTGAATCTATATATTGCTTTTGGTAGGATAGCCATTTTTTTAATAATTTATTTTTTATTTCTTCAAGTTACATCTCAATCACAATCCCCTCCCTCCTCCCCCCTCCAGTCCCACCCTTCCACCCTCCTCCCCCTCAACCCCCCATCCTCTTCCCTTCTTTATTGTTTTTTTAGTTTAAGGTATTTCTTTTTCCCCCCAACAGCTCTCCCTTTCAGTCCAAAAAAATGGTTCTTTTTCTTATAACTATAAATACAATACAAAACAACAGAAATAAATAGGCCACGATTATAAGAGTTATATGGCTTAGCATACATTCCCAATGCCCAGTACATATGTATTTGGCACCTGACTTTAACATTCTACTATCTAACCATCTCTATGAGTTTAAAGTTCTATATCTAACTCAGCTTTCATACTAACTTGCCTCACAATTTTAAAAATATCTTCTTAGATCCAGAACACCCTCTTGATTCCTAAACAACTCAAAATTTAACTATGAGACTCTAGCTATCTATTCTTCAACCACCTCAGGGACCTGAGAGGGATAAATATATCTGATTATATAGGAAGTGCAGGGCTTGTCATTTTTATTATGTTGATCTTACCTATCCATGAGCATGGGAGATCTTTCCATCTTCTAAAGGCCCTTTCCATTTCTTTCTTCAGGGGCTTGAAGTTCTTGTTGTACAGGTCCTTTACTTGCTTAGTTAGAGTTACCCTCAGGTATCTTATATTGTTTGTGGCTATTGTGAAGGGGGTTGTTTCCCTTATTTCTTTCCCAGCCCATTTGTTTGTTGTATAAAGACAACAACTTCTGATTTTTTTGAATTAATTTTGTATCCAGCCACCTTGCTGAAGGTGTTTATCAGCTGCAAGAGTTCTCTGGTGGAATTTTTTCGGGTCCCTTAGGTATACTATCATATCGTCTGCAAATAGGGATAATTTGACTTCTTCTTTTCCAATATTTATCCCCTTGATCTCCTTTAGTTGTCTTATTGCTCTAGCAAGAACTTCAAGTACTATATTGAAGAGATATGTTGAACATGGACATACTTGTCTTGTCCCTGAGTTTAGAGGAAATGCTTCAAGTTTCTCTCCATTTATTTTGATGTTGGCCACTGGCTTGCTGTATATTGCCTTTATTATTTCTAAGTATGGTCCTTTTATTCCCGTTCTCTCCAGAACTATTAGCATGGAGGGGTGTTGGATTTTGTCATATGCTTTTTCTGCATCTAGCGAGATTATCATGTGGTTTTTTTCTTTCATCTTGATTATATGGTGAATTACATTGATAGACTTTCACATGTTGAACCATCCCTGCATTCCTGGGATGAAGCCTACTTGATCATGGTGTATGATACTTTTGATGTGTTCTTGAATTCGGTTTGCTAGTATTTTATTAAGTATTTTTGCATATGTTCATGAGGGAGATTGGTCTGAAGTTCTCTTTCTTTGTTAGGTCCTTGTGTGGTTTATGAATCAGGGTGACTGTGGCCTCATAGAATGAGTTTGGCAGTGTTCTTTCTGATTCTATTTGTTGAAAGGGTTTGAAGAGTGTTGGTATTAGCTCCTCTTTGAAGGTCCAGTAGAATTCTGTGCTAAAGCCATCTGGCCCTGGGCTTTTTTTTGGTTGGGAGATTTTTAATGACTGTTTCTATTTCCTTAGAAGTTATAGGGCTGTTTAATCTGTTTATCTGATCTTGATTTAGCTTTGGTAGGTGGAATCTATCAAGAAAATTGTTTGTTTCACTTAAGTTTTCAAATTTGGTGGAGTATAGATTTTTAAAGTAGGACCCAAATATTCTCTGGATTTCCTCAAAGTCTGTTGTTATTTCTCCCTTTTCATTTCTGATTTTGTTGATTTGGGTTTTTCTCCTCTGCATTTTAGTTAATTTGGCTAAGGGTCTGTCTATTTTGTTGACTTTCTAGAAGAACCAACTCTTGGTTTCATTGATTCTTTGTATAGTTTTTTTTTTTCTAAGCTGTTGATTTCTGCCCTAATTTCGATTATTTCATGCCTTCTGCTCCTCTTGGGAGTGTTTGCTTCTGTTTTTTTTTTTTTTTCCAATTCACCCAGTTTAGCTGTTAATTCGCTAATCTGAGCTGTCACAATTTTCTTTCTTGAAGGCACTTAGTGCTATGAACTTTCCTCGTAGCACAGCTTTCATTGTGTCCCATAGGTTTGGGTATGTTGTGCTTTTATTGTCGTTGGATTTTAAGAAGTCTTTGATTTCCTTCTTTATTTCTTCCCTGACCCAGTAGTCATCCAGTAAAAAGTTGTTCAGTTTCCATGTAGAGTTGGCTTTCTGTTGATTCTTTTGCTGTTGAAGTCCAGCTTTATTCCATGGTGGTCTGATAAGATACAAGGGGTTACTTCAATTTTCTTGTATCCGCTTAGGCTATCTTTGGGTCCAACTATATGGTCAATTTTGGAGAAGGTTCCGTGAGGTGCTCAGAAGAATGTGTACTCTTTTGTGTTGGGGTGAAACATTCTGTAGATATCTGTTAGGTCCATTTGGTTCATGAGCTCTGTTAGACTCATTATTTCTCTGTTTGGCTTCTGTCTTGATGATCTGTCCATTGTTGTGAGTGGGGTGTTGAAGTCTCCCACTACTAATGTGTTGGGATAGATGTGCGATTTAAGTTTTAGAAGCATTTGTTTACAAATGTAGGTGCCTTTGTATTTGGGGCATGGATGTTCAATATTGAGATGTCCTCTTGATGAATATTTCCTTTTACGAGTATGTAATGCCCTTCTCTTGTCTTTTTTTATTAACTTCAGTTGGAAGTCTATTTTGTTTGATATTAGGATGGCTACTCCAGCTTTCTTCCTGGGTCCATTTGCTTGGAAAACCTTTTCCCAGCCTTTTACTCTGAGATAGTGTCTATCTTTGATAGTGAGATGTGTTTCTTGTATACAGCAAAAAGATGGGTCTTGTTTATGGATCCAATCTGTAAGTCTGTATCTTTTTATTGGCGAGTTTAGTCCATTGATGTTGATGGATATTAGTGACCAGAGGTTTTTATTTCCCATTATTTGTTATAGGTGGTTGTCCTGTGCTTCTTTTGGTTTAGTTGCTGTGGAGTTTTCAACTTCCTCTGTTTTCTTGGGTGTAGTTATCTTCTCTGGGTTGGAATTTTCCTTCTAGGATCTTCTGTAGGGCTGGTTTTGTGGGTCGATATTGTTTAAATTTGATTTTGTCATGGAATATCTTGTTTTCTCCGTCTATGTTGATAGAGAGTTTTGCTGGGTATATAGTCTGGCTGTGCAACTATGTTCTCTCAGGGCTTGTAGGACATCTGTCCAGGCCCTTCTAACTTTTAAAGTTTCTGAGGAGAATTCAGGTGTAATTCTGATGGATCTGCCATTGTATGTGACTCGACCTTTTTCTCTTACAGCTTTTAATATTCTTTCTTCTGTACATTTGGAGTTTCAATTATTATGTGGCAAGAGGAGTTTCTTTTCTGATCTAATCTGTTTGGTGTTCTGTAAGCCTCTTGGATTTTTATTGGCATCTCTTTCTTTAGGTTTGGGAAGTTTTCTTCTTGATTTTATTGAAGATATTTCCTGGACCTTGGAATTGGGAGTCTTCTCTTTCCTCCATACCTATAATTCTTAGGTTCCATCTTTTCATTGAGTCCTTGATTTCTTGGATGTTGTAGGTGAGAGATTTTTTAGCTTTCTCATTTTCTTTGGATGTTGTACTGATTTCTTCCATCGAATCTTCCATGTCTTAGATCCTGTCTTCCATCTCTTGTATCATATTTTTGGTACTCATATCCATAGTTCCTGTTCTATTCCCTTGATTCTCCATTTCCACTTTTAACTCTCACTGTGTTTTCTTTATTGTTTCCATTTCCATATGTCTTGAATGATTTTATTCGTTTTGCACATTTCCTGCTCCATTTTGCTTGTCTTAGCCTGGAAGCCTTCCATTGCCCTGTCTTTTTCCTGTTCAAGTTGAGCCACCTTGTTTTGGAGCTCTTTGATGGTATTATCCATTGCTTTCGCTTCTGAAATTGTGGCTTCTTTGAATTCCTTCATAGATTTAATTTCTTCTTGAAGGGACTCTATCACTTTCCATAATAGAATTGTCATCGTTTTCATGTGTTTCAGCTGTGGTGAGGTGGTCAGGATTGGATGAGGTAGCATAGTTGTGTTTTGTTGGAGTCATGTTTCCCTGATTTCTTTTTTTTCTGAGACCTTTGGCCATCTGGATGTTCTTAGCTGTCTGCTCCTGTTGTCTTCTGGGCTTGGATCCAAAGAGGGCACTTTGGTGTAGCAGTCGAATTGCCTGACTCCACCCTTGTAAGGTGAGTCATTCAGCACCGCCTCCCAGGTGGAAACCTCACTGATCCAGGGTGTGGAGCTATATATACTTAAGCTCTGGTTCCCCACAGGAAGGGTCTGTACTAGCAAAAAAGTCTGATAATAATAATAAAGACCTCACAGTTTGCCCAGTGTTAGACTCTGTGATGGGTAAATCCACCTTCACCCCCTGTAGCCTTGCTACTCTCACAGCCCCACCTATGTATGTATGGAGCTGGTTTTGGATACTGGCAAATATTGTCACTGTTGTCCAAGTTCCCGTGCACCGCAATGAAACGTAATCTGCAATCGGAAGGGTATTCTGCAGCTCAATTCAGCTGCAGGAATTTTTCCCCCATGACTGTAAATCCAATAGGGGAGCCTATCCAGCACCCCTGTGGGGGCGCACACATATTTCTGCACTTTCCAAATGCAGCTGTGGACAGCTGGATACTGGGCTGATGTCTGTGGAGCCCTCAGCCCCTGCATGCCCACTGAGCCACGCCCCGCTAAGAGTGTGTGGCACTCCCTCGGGTCAGCAACCTTTCATTAAATAGCCAGAACACCTGCGTGGGATCTGGGGGACCCAGTAGGCTGGTGAGTAACCCTGTGTGGGGTCTGAATCTGCCCGCTGGGTATTAGAGTGGATCTTACCCAGCATCTCTCCTGGTGGAGGTTCCCAATTCTGATTCAGCGGCTTCCGAGCGAGTCCGAGAGTGGGAGGATGAGTCCTGCCCAGGGACTTTTAATGGTCCCTGGCTAGCTGGGTGAAACCCAGGTTAGTCCAGTCACTCATATTTTTTTGTACAGCGTCTTATAACTTTTGTGGCTTTGTGGTTGTTTTCCCCAAGATTAAAATGCATCTGCGTGGGCTGCTGCCATCTTGGATCCCCCCTAGACCATTCTCTTTTTAAAGATTTATTTCCTTTACCATATGAGTATGGGTGTTTTACCTACATGGAGATCTGTGCACCACTTACACGCATTGTACATGGAGGCCAGCCAGAAAGGAGTGTTTGATCCCCTGGACCTGGGGTTAGAGAGGGTTGGAATCTGCCATGTGGGTGCTGGGAACTCAACCCAGGTCCCTAGAAAGAGTAGCCAGTGCTCTTAACCAGTACAGCATTGTTTCATCTCCTGAACCACTCATCTTTAATTTAGGCACTGACCTGTCCGGCTTGTGCTACTTCAGGTGTGTCCTGCACACTCTGACACACTGCTCTGTGGTTCACAAACTTTGATTTCATCTCATTCCGTGAGGAGCTGGGTGAATTGGTGAATGAATTGGTACTTATCCGAGAGTCAACACTGAAGTCTGACAGCTCTTGGTTGTGGTTTGTTTGGCTCTTGGTGAGAGTGTGGTCAAGCACAGTTTACTTCTAAGATTTTTTTACCTAGAAAATGTTTATTAATTATTTTTAATGTAAGAATTTCACCAAGAGAAGACAATCTATAGAGTGGGAGAAAATACTGGCAAAGTATATATTTTATAAGGGATTAATATCCAAACACTTAAGCAACATACAAGTACCCATAAATCACAACCTTAATTTAAAAATGAGCAAGGGCCTGGATAGATATTTCTCAAAAGAAGACATTTGAATGACAAACAGGATTGTGAGAAAGAAAAAAAAAAGTTAACTCTAACCAGATTGGGGGAGGGGGAATTGAAACCACAGTGTGGTATCATCACAGACCTGACAGAACAGTTAGTTTTGAGGTTTTATTACATTTATTTATTTGTGTGTGAGAGGGGACAGGTGCATGCCATTACATGCCCAGGGAAGTCACAATTTACAGGCATTGCTTCTTTCTTTTCACCATGTGGGTCCTGAGGAATGAGGAACAAACTCAGGTCAAGAGACTTAGTGCCTTTACCTACTGAGTCACCTCACCAGCCTCATAGAAGGGCTATTATCAAAACAATGAAAGGTTTTGGCAAAGATGTGGATAAAGAGAAACTCTTGCACACTGTTGAAGAAAACACAAATCCTTACTGAAAACAGTATGGAGATTTCTCAATCAATTAAACCAGAACTACTTTGTAACCCAGCAGACCCTATCTTCTATTTCTCACAGAAAATAAGGTTAATATATCAAAAATATACCAGCCTTCCCAGGTTCACTACAGCACTGTTCACAGTAGCTGAGATGCATGATAAATCTAATAGTCCATCCACATGTGAATGAACCAATACACACACACACACACACACACACACACACACACACACCTGTGTGAGCACTTAAATACTATTCCACCTTGAAAAGAGGGAAGTCTTTTTTCCAGCAACTTGAGTATACCCAGGGGACATGAACCCTGATGAAATAATCCAGGTACACAAAGGCAAATGCTGCAGGAGCTCACTAACACACGGACTCTTAGGAACCAGAACTCACAGAAACAGAAGGCAGACTGTTAGCTGCCATAGGAACCAGGTAAAGGGTGACAGGAAAATGACAGTCAAAGGGGCAAAGGTCAACTTACACCAGAGGGATAAATCCTGGAGGCATAGTGTGCAGTGGTTACTGATGGCATAATGTTCACTTGCAAATTGCTAAGTAAATGATCTTAAATGTTCTCACCACAGGAAGTATGTGAGATGACTGATATGTAAGTAAGTTTGATTTCAGCACTACATAATCTATGCATAGATCAAGGCATCATATTAGGAGCTAAGGAGATGGCCCAGTGGGTAAGAGGACTTGTTGCATGAGCATGAGGACCTGAGTTCAAGTCCCCAGCACCAACATAAACGGCCAGGCCCACGTGTGTGTCTATAACCCTGGTGATGTCAGTGGGTGGAGATAGGAGGATCAGTGGGTATTTCTGGCTGCCAGCCTGACTCTTGGTTCAAGGAGAGACCACGTCTCAAGGGAATGAGTTGCAGGTGGGCAGAATAGGATTCTGGGTATCCTACTGAGGCCCCCACACAGGAGTGCACAACACACATACCATGCACACATGTTCATATACTCCATGCCCACATTCACCTACTCACCCATCTACACCCCCCACATATACATACACAATTTCATCACATTATATACACTAATATATAACATTTTGAAAACTGAACCTAAATAAAGCTGAAGAGGAAAAAATGTTGAACAATTAAAAAAGACAAAACAAACAAAACAAAACAATTTTACCAAAAGGAAAAAAAATCCATTAAGTCTTGTAAATGCAGTCTTCCTGGGATATAAGAAACTTAAAAATAACTAAGTTTTCTTATTTTCTTTTTGTTTTAGGAAATCACTTATAATTATATAAACAAGCATACATTTGGTAGAAAATAATTTCAGAAACTATACATTAAAAGGAATTGTCATTTGGAAGGCTGTTTGTATGTACATTACTTATAAATGGAGGAATGTTTCCCCCCTTAATGGAAACATTCCTCAGAGGAGAGGACTCTGTGTGTTGTATTAGAGAAATTGCTTTTTTTATGGAAAAGGTATTTCAACTGATATTTTTCTTTAATTTTCAGACATTGATAGTTTTATAAATGATCCTACATCTTGAATCTTCAAAAAAAAAAGTTAACTAAAATCTTTCCTATAACTATACAGTAACCATTTTCCTAGCTTCTGCCTTCTGATGTTTACCCTGTGGCCTCTATTTCAGTTGGAATCAAAATTCTATTAATAGCTTACTGTTGCATTATTTCTTCACTGGTGCCTACAATATATAGCACAGCAAGAGCTCCTATATTATGTGCACCTTGACTCTATAAAAGATAGAATAATAAAGAAAGAAAAATAGTACCTGCATACATCAAGCTCCTGGCTCCTCTAGGAACTGAACATATTATTTAAATATGGTGATTTTAAAATCACATTAAATTCATTACTTTCTCTGTTTCACTAACAAAGATACTGAGACATTATATTGAAAAACTGACTTATGATTATGTAGCTAATGAATGGAAGGACTGAAAATATTTGATCCACTTTTTAGTGTTTTTTTT
>CAJQZJ010032054.1:5114270-5153079 GCA_907164525.1 Lophiomys imhausi | reverse complement strand
AAAAAAAAAAGAAGGGAAGAGGATGGTGGGGCTGAGGGGGAGGAGGGTGGAAGGGTGGGACTGGAGGGGGGAGTAGGGAGGGGATTGTGATTGAGATGTAACTTGAAGAAATAAAAAATAAATTATTAAAAAAAAAGAAATAGAATTATTACTAAACACACATAGAGATCTTTGACTGGGGTCTAGGCAATTCATACACATATTTAGTTTTATAGTAAGCATATCCTAGATACTAATGCTATCCTGACTTATAAAATGTAACTATGGAAACAGAGAAATTTTGAATCACTACAAGATCTAAGCAATCTATCAATTTATACAGACTGAACAGTGAAGGCAAGTCAATGTTTAACCACACTGCTTAACTTCGATGCAAATAACCTGAAAGTGGTTTATTAACTGAAAGGTTATCTAGAAAATATATAAAAATAAATATAATGTTTATAGTATTTAATAATAAACCACTACCACAAATGACTTTTAAAAAACATATAATCTAGAGCTACAGTGATGGCTCAGTGGCTAAGAGAGCTTGTTTTGCAACCATAAGAATCTGAGTTCAAGTCCTAGGGCCCACGTACAAACCAAGTGTGGGTCTCACACATCTGTAATGCCAGCCATGTGGGGTCAGAGACAGGAGGATTGCTGAAGCTTAGTGGCTATAATCCTAATTAAGGGAAAAAAAGAAACATTCTGATTTAAACATTTAAACATTCTACTTATTCCTGCCTCAGAGGAATAAGATAGAGGATGAGAGATGAGAACATCAAAAATTTTCTTCTGCCCTTCATACACAGGCACATGCACCTGCACATACATGACACACACAAACATGATAACATGCAATATAAATAAATTTCTAGGTAATATATACAAAATGCTATTAAAATCTCTCTCTACTTAAAGAAAAAAGGCAAACAAATAATTTTACAAACCCTATGATGACAAAAGCTCATCTCTTTACCTTCCTAATATCAAAAGCACAGTCAAGATTAGTGGTGTGTTCCTACAATCTGAATAATTGGGAGCCTGAGGCAGGAAGCCTTTAAATTCAAAGCCAACCTGGTCTACATTTGAGGGTCCTGTCTGAAAAAAAAAACAAAAAAACAAAAAAAAAAAACGGAAAGCAGGAAAATGCTGGTGAAAATAAACAGGATTAAAATTTTAATTTAATTACATAGGAATAGACTCATGAAGAGTAGGAAAATGGGATCAGAAAGTTTTGTCATTCATTCATTTCCCCACCAATATAACTACTTTTTTTTTCATTTTATTGTTTTTTTTATTCTGTGAATTTCACATCATGCACCCTTTTCCCTCTCATCTCCCACTTCCCCTTAGACACACCCTCCACCTTTGAAACCTCTTCCAACATTTAAAAAAAAAAATCTCATTGTGGAAGCTATAGTGTGTCTCAGCATGTCCCACAATATTCCATTTTGTTCACACTTTTTGCTTGCAAATGTTCATTATGATTCCTTGGTCTGGTAGGAGGCCTCTGGCTTCTACTATTTTGTCAATACTGGAATTTCACTGGGACTCTTCTCAGATATACTTGTTGTCCTGTGTCACAGAAATCCTGTAGTTTTGAGTCTGTGGAATTGGCCTCTTCATGCACTCCAGCAATTCATCCATGGGGTAGAGGTTGAGGTGGGCCAATTCAAAGTCCTGGTTCTGGGCCTGCAACCCCCCATATTCAGGGCCAGTTCTACTGTGCTACCCAGGTAAGGTACAGGGCCTGCTCTCCTGAGAGCTACAGCAGGTAAGAGACTGGACCAGTTCTCCTCCTCTCATGAATCCATCAGGACCAACTCTCCCTCCTGCTACTGTGTGGGGGCATCAAAGAGTAGAAGGGATCTCTCTCTTGCCAATGCCACCAAAAAGCAGACAAAAGACAGGACTGGCTCTCCCACATTCACACCCTCAGGACTGGTTCACTCATCCCCTTAATCCAGGGCTAGCTGTATTGTGTTGTCCAGGTGAGGTGCGGGGCCTACCCTCCTGAGTGCTGCACCACGTGAGGAGCAGGACCACTTTCCTGCTCTTGTGACCCCATCAAGGCCAGATCTCTTGTCCACCACTAGCGGTGCGGACAAAAGGTAGAGGAGGGGATCTCTCCCTCACCAACACCACCACAAAGCAGACAAAAGGCAGGACTGGCTCTCCCACACTCACTCCCTCAGGATCAGCTCACCCACAACCCCCACATCCAGGGTCAGGCAGGGTTCTTGTCTCTAATTTTCTTCCTGGCCTGGGAGCCCATCTGGTGCTTGCCTGGTGCTGGACTGGTGGTCATCACAAGCTAGTTCCCTGTGCAGTCCTCATGATGCTGAACTGATGTTGGTCTCCAGCTTGATTTTTTTCCCAGGAATGTTAGGCTACTATTCATTCAGATGTTCATAGGTCAGAACACTGAATGGAGACATAGCCTCTCTCCTCTCTGACACCTACTGATATACATGTGACACAGCAGCTATATCTGCAATGCCTCCAGGAGGAAGCAGAACTATCGCTTTATCTGTAGTATTAGAAAGGGAAATCTCACACTATTTGGTCACCCTCATTTCCTGTCTCACACACACACACACACACACACACACACACACTTTCTCAGACTTCCAGTTTTATATGTGCCTGCCCTAAAGGATATGACCTGCAGAGGAAGCAGAAAGAGAGCTTGTACATGCCCACACCAAATGTTTCAAAGTCTGTGCCTAGAAAAACATGTGTATTTTCCCCTGCTATATGCCACCATCCTGAATTGTTCCTACAGCCCTACTTGGCCTACAAAAGAGACTAGTATGTCATCACTCTCTCCTTGTCTCCCTGTCTCTCTCCATTTCCCTTCCTCCCTCTCCCCCCCAAAGAGTCAACATAGATGTCTCCCCCCCTCTCTAGTTTCAGCCCTCCCAACCCCCCCCCCCCGATTTCAAACTGCACTTGTACCTCACAGCTAACAGCTCATGTTCTTTTGCCCAACCTCTTCCCCTGGAGCACATTAGAAACACAATCTTCTGGAATCAATTATTTTAACAACTTTTTGGTACTAAGTCCCTCCCCTGACTGTTACTACAATTAACAGGAAAAAGAGAAAATGATAATGCTGTCTGCATTCAGGGGTACAGTTATGACTTTGGGCATTGCACCATGGGACCTACAATAACCCTCCTTCCAGTTAGGAACTGTGTTTTGCCCTCATCTAGTGGTTTTCCTCACAGTATGAATCATTCCTATCCTTGCCTTTGCTCATGTAAAATCATACAAAGTTGTGGTAGACTTTCTAAAATGTGATTTGAAAACCTGGTGTAGAAAATATGCATGACTTCAGTGACTAAATCTAGCATCTAACTCCTCCACTTCATTGTTTTTCTCTCCCATATATTTCCCTACTGCTTCTCATTCTTTGAAAATATATTTGTTTAGTTATATTTTTAACTGGTGTCTCAGTCTCCTAGGGTGGAAGCTAAAATTCAGGAGCAAGTAAATACAGGAAAATAAAGAATAGAGGCTTATGATAACTCAAAGAATCTGTTGTCTTCGAATATCTTTCTTCTTAAAATATGTCCATTGCAGAATATGAGAAAAATGTAGAGAACAAAAGGTTCCAAAACTCTGATTCATTTCAAAATTAATAAACATCTATTATCTAGACTCACATTCCCTTTCTAAGAGAAAATGACCTGTAACACAGAAGGCGCCTGTTAAGTTGTATTTAATTTGCTGGTGATTGACAAGTCAGGCCAAGAGAGCTCTCACTTCCTTTGTGGAAGGGACTTTGGAACAGCTGCTTGCATACAGATTAATGGTCCATATATTCCAGTCTCTTGTTGCTGACCAGCTGATAAGGCACATAACTGTCCTTAACAATTGGGCATAATTTATTCCTGCCTCAGGTGACTATTACCTTCAGCCATTAAAGCATAATGACTGATGGGCCCTGTTATGTTACCCTCACAATTTAGCTGAATCGGCTAGTCTTGTCTGCAATAAACAGCCTATCTAGTTGAAGGTAGCAAACTGCATATACGCAGCTTCAACTCAGGAAGTATCCTCCTTGTCTCATGGAAACCTAGCAAACTTTGTAAAATTAATACTCTACCCAGGTTTGGTGATGTGTCATTTCACAGCAAAGTTAAAACACACCACAGTTTTTAGGAATATGTATTAGTGACATTAGAAAGTCTTTGGCACACTCACCTTCAGCATGCCAATTCATGGATGTCTTAGTTTGCATTCTATTGCTAGGATAAAGACCATGACCAAAAAGTAACCTGGGAAAAAGAGGGCGTATCTCATCTGACACTTACAGTCCGTTGTGAAGACAAGTCAAGGAAGGAACTTGGAGACAGGAACAGAAGCAGAGACCGTGGAAAAATACTACCAATTGCCTTGCTCCTCACGGTTCACTCATAATTGCTTTCTTAGAGCACCTAGGACCACCTGCACAGAGGTAGGTACTACCTACAGTAAGCTGGATCCTCTCACGTCAATCATTAACCAAGAATATGCACCACAGGCTTGCCTATAGACCAGCGTAATAGAGGAGACATTTTCTCAGTTGCGGTTTCTTCTTCCCAGATGATTCTAGCTTGTGTCAAGTTGGAAAAGAAACTGGAAAGTGATGTCAGGGCAGCAGGGGCATGTGGCATGCTGGAGTGTGTGCTGTCAATGGGATCTCTTCAACTGCCATTCTGCTCTACAACAGAATGGTGGGGATTATTTTGTCCTGGCTAGTTGTGTTTGTCTCACTGGCTGTTGAGTTGATTGGGGTTATTGTTGGTTTGTCTAGGGTTTATTATGTTTGTTTTAAGTTTTTACTCTTTTTTAATTTTTATATGAATGTAGGTGCTTACATGAGTTTATGTGTTTCTCCTTGGTGTGGGAGTCGGAGGAGTACATAAGAGGTATTAATCCCCTGGAACTGGACTCGCAGACAGTTGTGAGCCCCATATGGGTGCTGGGGACCAGATCACAGTTCTCCTGAAGAACAGTAGGAGCCCTTAACCCCCAAGCCATCTCTCTAGCTTCTGTTTATATGTTTTTGAGAGTGTCTCAATTAGCCCAGGCTGGACTAGAATTTGCCATGTAGCCAAGAATGCTCTTCAAACATCAGCCCTGATACCTCTATCCTCTTCCCTCTGCCCTCTGCCCTCTGCCGTGCTGTGATTACAAATTTTACTTGGTGCCTGGCATGGAAGCCAGTACTTCATGCATGCCCCTCAAATACTCTACTCTGCTGGGCTATATCTCTGGCTGTTGGTGGGAATCTTCTCCCAAAGGAAATGTGGTGTTTCTGTTAGGCTGTGTTATTAAGAACTGAGCAGCGTTACAATGTTGACTGCCACAGCACATGTGGATTCTAAGGGCTGGCTAGCCAGATGCCTCCTCCATGGTCTAGTCCTCCAGCACATTCACTGTAACTAGGAGTTCCTGGGATATCTTGGTTTTAGAGTTTGAGAGTGAGTACCAAGCTGCCCTTGGTACTCAGGGCAATACTACTTGTATGTTGATTCAACTGTCACTTCCTTTCTAGAAAACTATTTCTCTTATATGTGTCAACATCTTAGCTCTTCTAAACATCTCATAGGGATTAACTCATTAAGCAAAATATAACTCAAGACAATGATTCCGGATTCTGAATGGGATTCCTTTCAATTTTTCCATTCTTCTGACCATCAGCAATGAGAAATAAAAGGAAAGTTTGTGGTCTGAAATAACTGTCTCAAACAGATTGGGGTTTTTTTCTTAATCATAGAAATTATTTAATTCCAAGTTTTGAAGGGAGCCCCAGGAGATTGTTTAATTGATCATTCTACCAACAGTGATCCTTCATTAAAGTCATATGGCAAAGACAGTAAGTGGTCTACACGATGATGCAAGAACTTCTAATTTTGTCTCCTTAAAAAGAACACACTGTGCTTTGTAATTACAATTACAAATTCTAAGGGCATTTTCCCATTATTTAACCAGCAGTACTACCGTACCAATGTAAAAGTAATAATATCATATTAGCATTAGGCTATTAATCATAAATACACTAGTGTGTGTGGAGAGAGGTTATATTATACTGGAATCTTCTTCATTGAACAATCTCATTTTATCCTTTTAAATACTTGCAAAATTATAGTGCTAATAATTTTCCCAGTAAATAGTCTAGATAGTTCTTCTGGTGTATCTACTTTCTTTGCTTTGCTTTTATTTTATTTTAAATTGTATTACTGTAACACTTCATGCCACTAAATTTCACCTATTGTGATAGCTATTCCTAGTTGTCAACTTGAAAACCTGGGAAATGGGAACTTCACTTGAGCGATTACATTCATCAGCCTGCCCTATGGACTTGATTCTGGGTCATTTTCTTGGTTTCTAATTGATGTAGGAGGGCTTAGCCCACTGCGGACAGAGCAACACCTGGGCAGATGGGATCTGATGCCCTCTTCTGGCCTCTATAAGTGCCTCCACTCATGTGCACATACTCAAACACAGGTACACACATACACATAAATTAAAAATGATTTTTTTAAAGTTCTTATACTGGTCTCCAACGTGATGCTATCAGTTTATATTTCCACCAGCAATGTTTGATGGCTCAACTTTGCAGATGCCTGCCCATGCTTATTACATTATCTTTTTTATTATAGCCATTACAGTGGGTGTGAAATTTTACTTCATCATGGTTTTAATTTGCAAATTTCCTAATGACTAATGATGTTGAACATCTTGTCATTAATAACCATATGGACAACTTTTGTGAAATATCTATTCAAATATTTCCCCATTTTAACAGTTTATTGAAATGTTTTTTTTCCACCCAGAACCTAGTTCTTCCATTTGTCGGTCATTTTCATTATAGAGTTCTGCAACCATCGGCACAGTTTATCTTCAGAACTTTTCATCATTCCCCAAAGAAATCTTATACCTATTAATGTCACCCCTGTTCCCGTCCTCTCTAATGTTTACATGAGATTATTTTAAGTTTTGGTTCTTTAGATATATCTGATGCAAATTACTATATGTATGACTTGCTAATATTTTAGGTCAATGTTACATGTCTTTTTTAAAAAATTATGTGTATGTGTGTATCTGTGTCTGGGTGTATATATGTTCAGGTGAGTGCAAGAAGCCAGGAGATGATATCAGATCTCCTGGGCTGGAGTCACAGATTCTTGTGAGCCACCCTAAGTGAGAATTGGGAAACAAACTCAAGTCCTCTACAACAGCAGCACCCTTACTAGCTAAGCAATCTCTCAAGCCCTATTACATGTCTTCTTAGAACTTGGAGTCTAAAGTCAGATTTAGCCATTTTCTCATGATGGCTTGAACTGTGGGTGGTATATCTGAGAACTGTTTGCCTAGCACAAGATCACAACAATCATTAAAATGCTCAGCCTTCTAAAAATAACTATTACACAATTTTTATGTAGAAAATAGAATATCACAAAGTTAACGAACTTTCATGTGTTATATATATTATATATATATGATGCATTTGCCTTTCCATCATAGAGAGACTCTCTTACCTTAAATTCCTTTAATAAATTAATTAGGAACATTGAAATTGAACCATATGAGTCAAAATATGTATTTACATAGCTGCTTCAGATGAGAGCCAAGTATTATATATAATCTTTGTATCACCTTCCACAGGAAGAAATGTTTCCTTGACCCTCACAGAGCTGTGTGACCTCTTAACTGCATCCCATGTCATAAGAGAACAGGATAGAATTTGCTTGTTTTTATTAAAAGAGATAGAAAGGGCTCCTGTAAGAAGTTGATGTTTACACATCATTAGCTCATGACTTTTTTGAATTGATGTTTGTATTATGTGATAATTTTTCAGTAGTTTGTTAGGAAAAACGTTGAATATCATTGCAATAAACAATAGGCCATAGTAAATCAAACCTAGAATTTCAGTACTCAATCAGGAGGCTAGGGATGAGGACTACCAGAGGTTTGAGGCCGTCTTAGAATACACACAAGTACCAGACCACTCCAGGCTATTGCGTGAGATCCTGCCCAACTGTCCTTTCAGTTCCTGTGCATAATCACTTTCACCAAAAGCAGTGTAAGGGAGGAAAGGGTTCTTCTCGGCTTACAGATTACAGATCATCACGGAGGGAAGTCTGGGCAGGAAGTCAAGGAAGTAAGCTTGCATGGTATTTCTCACAGAAGTACCTCCAGCCAAGAAACTCAGACCACAGCCAAAGTACGGAAGGAACCTTGGAGGACTCCGCTTGCTAGCTGACTTAATTCTCAAACTTAGGCTTTGTTAGCTTTCTGTACCACCCAGGATCACATGCCCAGGGGATAGTCCCACCCATAGCTGTCTTGAAATAATCCCTACAGACATGCCCATAGGCCAATCTGATCTAGGTAATTCCTCAGTTGAGATCTTCCTTCTGGAAGACTCAAGGCGATATATATATATATATATATATCAAGCTAACAGTTGAAGCTAACCAGGATAGACTCTGTCTCTAAAGACCAAAACCAAACAGAGAAACAGAAATATAAGACCAACATGATGCATGTGGTGAAAAGAAGAGAATCCATATCATTCATTTTCCTTTCTAGTCTCTGATGTAGGTGGTGAACAGTTCCTTTTGTCAGCATCCAGGACAAAAGTAAAAACAGAAAACACTTCAGAAAAGTCAAATAAAAATGTGAGTCCTTATACTCTCAGAGAAATTGACTATTATATTAGTAATCTTTCACTGCAGCTTTGGGCTAGTCATTTTTTCCCATAGGTATTCCAGAACACTGTGACCTCTTGGCATTTCATGGTGATAAGTCATATTCCAGGAACATCTGACAGTAATATGATAATAAAAATAACCAAGAATGTCATGCATCCATACCTTCATCATAAATCTCCCTGCTAGAAAGAAGTTAGAGCAGGTGCATTGTGGGTGTGATTTTTCATAACCCCTGGAACCTTGGTTTTATCATTTTCAGCAGCCATCTGTGCCCTTTCCCACCCAGCACATTGTTCCTATCACTCTTCACAGCTCAGCATCTTTTCTTGTCAAACCCAAGAATTACGATCTGAATAAATGAGACTAATGAAGCCATTTACACTGTATCATCAAAGCTGTCCTGGAACAATTAGATATCCAGATAACATTATCTCTTAGAAAGCTGTGATTTAGGCTTAGGAACTTAAACCTCATCAACACTAGTTATTATGGGTTGGATTTGAGGGGAGAAAGTCACTTCTAGGTTCAGGTTTCTCAAATAGAAAATGAAAACAGAAGGGCCCTTCTTTCCAGAAATTGTGTGTGTGTATGTGTGTGTGTGTGTACACATACATATATACACATAAATATACATATGTGTGATAGATATAGATATGTAGATATAGAAGATATAGATATGTATTATATAGATATAGACATAGACTCTACGTCTTATGTTCTATGTCTATGTGTCTATGTGTATGTCTATATAGATATGTAATAGACCTCCCATTTGGAGTTAGAATTGAAACAACTCCTGAGGACCAGTCATGTCTGTAAAATAAGAAGATGGATTTCAAAACCATGGAGGACTGTAACCAACGTTTGTTACTTTGTGAGTTCTTTATTCTTCCACCCATTCAACCCCGTAACACTAGATAGGAGAGAAAAAAGGATAGAGGGGAAAGACGGTAACTTTATTGTTAGACTACTTCCTGTTGATTAGGAGTGTCGAAGTCCTTGGGGCAAGTTTGATCTTCACCATCAGAATATCTAATTTCTTTTTCTTTGCACATGACTACTTAACAAACCACAATTAACAGCAACCAACCACCAACCCACACCACCTCTCAGGGCACTAGCATTTTATATACCCTCTGAAAAGTCCCCATAATTCCAAACATTACACAATTGCAGAAACTATCTGCAGCTGGCAAAACCACACCTCTGCTGCATCATGAGGTGAATCATAATCAGCTGCTGTGATCCAGTCCCATATTCTCACACCTGGGATTAAAATGAAAACACATTACCATAATATTTCTGTATTTTTAAAGAAACCAAAATTCTCACTACAGTGAGCAGAGTAGAGTGGGCACTGAAATGCAACTTCAGAATACATAACCTTTGAGTGGCCAGAGAAGAAAGGAAGGATCAACAGAGAGGTAGACCAGATAGCAAGCTGCAGCATAATTCTAACAGGGACAGCCTCTGAGCTCACAGGATCATGGGTACGTAACACCACTGGATGCATGGCACATCTCTGTGCCTTTGAGTTCTTGTGTAGCCCCATTTTAAACCTTCTTCAAGAGTTTTGGTAGATGTTTTTTATAATATCGCACTATTATCTTGTATACTTATCAACCACAAAAAACTCACCCTTTAAATTGATCTGTATGGGTAGCTTATAAAACTTGCTGTCACCTTATACTATGGCTTAACTACAGAGTTTTAATGATGTCTATCCAAGCCTTTTTTTTTTTAATCCACACTAGCCCTCTGTGTTTGTGGTTCAGCCCAGATAGAACTCATCCTATGATGCTCGTAGGAAATTAACATGGGAACTAGTCCCTTATGCTTAGTCCTAGTGTATACCCTGTGGCTAAAGTCGGGAGATTTACAATCAAAGTGTGGTTGATAATTTGGCTACCTTACCCTGGGAAAAAAATTAACAATAGCAAATCCACAGGCTCATGTTGAGAGGGTAATTGTAAAGTAGCTGGCAGTGTGTCTGATACATGAAAATCATTCCAAAAACATACCAAGTATTGTTTTAAATGTTCTAAGTGAACATAAGGTCTAGTCCAACCAGTTTATTAAAAGTTACTCAAGATATGCATTCTACTAAAAACGAGTGACTGTCACATGTACTCTTCCTTTGGAGGTACACAAACTATACCTACCTGAGATAAGCAGCGCTGTGTTGGGCCCTCTTGATGATCTATGCTGTTGCATTCCATCAGATCGCCTTGAACATTCTATTTCCTGGTGGAAACCTTGAGGCTCTCACTGCATTCCTATAGAGATGGTGTTCCCCTAGTTCCTGATACAAATGTCTTCATCTCAATCTTATTTTGCCCACCTTGTCAGGAAACTTTACTTCACAAATTTTTCTGCATCTTTTACTACTCCACCATGGATCTGGAATATTCCCCCAAAGGCCCAGATGTTCAAAGCTTGGATGCCTGCTAGTAGCATTTTGTGAAGCAGATGGGATCTTCGGGAGATGAGACCTAATGGAAGGAACTTGGTTCCCTAGAGACATCACTTGAAGGAGATGCTGGGATGCTTGTCTCTTCCTGTGTATCTTTGCTTGATGAACACTGTGAACTTCCCCATCTGTCCCACTTACCACTGTGACATCCTGCCTCAGTGTGGGCTCAGACACAATGAAGAGGTGACCTCAGACTAAACCCTCCAAACTGTGAGGGCTTACACATTTGATTCTCTATGGTTTGTCATCATAGTGGTGAAAGTGACTAATAAAATCTCCAAATGCTTTTCATTGATGGGTTGTTTTTTTTAATATTTTAACATTCTTCAGCATTCTACAAATGAAAAATCCAAATAACACTTTCACTTTATTCAGTCTCCTGAGTCCTGGAATCCTTCCTAACTCAATCTCAGTCCATCTTATTTCTCTCTTTTAAGGTTCAGATTCCTGAACCAGGGCTTGGTACTGGGCAACCATGCTACACTAAGCACCAAGGAATTAGCATCACCAAAGCAAAGGCATAGAGATATTAGAGTTACGACTGTTTATGCAGAAATCTCCCACTAGATGTTCTATAGGAACTCTACTATACTCCAGAGTATGATTGAATTTCGTACCACTTTGAAAAAGAAAAGATTTCGATAACAGCAGACCCTAGAGTTTTTCTAATGCTTCCACATGTTAAAGGTCTGGATCTGATGCTAGCTCCATTCTCCATTTATTTCCACTTCTTTTATTTACCTGCCACAACCTAACAATATGGCTTTTGACCCTAAATAAATCCACTGAAGCAGCTCTTGTCAGTGTCTGCAATACCTGCCTTATCACTAACCCTTAGGGCCAATCTCCTCTAATTTACCTAATATCTCTCCAGGACAGGGCAATGTTGACCAGCCTCTTTTCAAAATCTTCTGTTGACTTGACCTAACACCATATTTCAGATCCCCTACAATTTTCTCAAACTTCTGGGAGTTTCAAACACTTGGCCTTACTTCCCCCAGTCCTTGGACTTTTTGCCATCATGTTTCCAATACGCATCGCCGTACCTGTCACATAGCAGATAGCAGGTGCCCAAGGAAGATGGATGAACTCATTGTTGAAGCCCTGAATCTGATTATCCACAACACTATAGCTTATATTACCTGTTAGGCTCCCATATCTCCACGGACTTCGTGCCATAACTCATCCCCTTTTACATCTCCACCTGGTCTCTGAAATGTTTTTCACTCTTTTTTTTTTCCACTCTTGATTGGAAGCATCAAAATACTTTTCAATACTATATATATATATATATATATATATATATATATATATATATATACAAAAAATAGTTTAATTTATATATGGTAGCAATGAAAAAAAATTAAAGAAACTAAAAAGGGAAAATTCCCTTTGCAATAGCATCAAATGGAATAAAGTCTTCAGGAATAAACAACCTGGACGTAGAAAATTTACACACTAAAAACTACAAACCACAATGAAGGGAATTTTTAAAAAGGTGTGAGTGAAAATACATCCTGTGTCCAGAGATTAGAATGTTTAGTGTTATTGAAGTGTTCTTACTCCCCAAAATAATTTTTACAGATTTAATACAATCTCTATAAAAATGTCTACAGAAATGGAAAAACAAACTGAAATTAATATGGAACCATGAAGGACCTCAAATATCCAAAACAAATTTGAATAAATAAAACAAAGCTGTTGGCATCACACTTTCTTATTTCAAAACACATTGCAGCTCTACAATGGTCTAAACAACTGGTTTAAAGGCAGATGCATCTACCAATAGATGGAACAGAATAGAAAACTCAGAAATAAGCCCATGAATACACAGTCAGACCAGATCATCAGGTGTCAAGAATACACAATAGGGAAAGTAAAGACTCTGAACAAATGGTACTGTAAAAACTTGAAATTCACATACAAGAGCATAAATTGAAACTTTATTATTTTACAATATGCAGAAAGAAATCAACTTGATTATGAATTAAAGATTTAAACTAAAAACTATGAAATTGTTAGTGAAAACATAGTGGGGATAAAAGCTTCATAATTTTGGCCATGGCAACAATTTCTGAGATCTTACATCAAACATACAGACAATAAAAGCAGGGAGGTGGGGATGGGATTACATCAAACTAAAATATGTTTTCACAGGGGAAGTGACACAGTAAAAACATTACCTACAGAATAGGATAAAAATACTTGTTAATTACATGTTAATCATATCCAAAACACATAAGGAACTATTACAATGCAATAACATAAAAAAATCATTTAAAATAAGCAAAGGATTCGAATAGACATTTCTTCAAAGAAAACATAGAGTCATCAGGTATGTGAAAAAAATTAAAAACTCCTAAACACCAAGGACATGGAAATCAAAGCATGGAGCATTACCTTACAGCTGTTTAAAGTAAAATGAAACCAGAAAATAACTATAAAAATTATGAAATCCAACCATTCCCTATCTGAGTATGATTGCAGAAGTATGAAGAGGCTGTCAGAGAGGTCTCTGATGTTCATGGAGCACTATTTGATATAGTCAAGAGTGGGAAATTTCCCAAACCTCCACTGGAAAATAAAAGAACTGACAAAGAGGATGGGGATGTTGGGGTGTGTGTGTGTGTGTGTGTGTGTGTGTGTGTGTGTGTGTGTGTGTGTGTGTGAGAGAGAGAGAGAGAGAGAGAGAGAGAGAGAGAGAGAGAGAGAGATGAGTGGAAGGGAGGAGGCTGGGGGTAGGAGAAAGTATGTGTGCCTGTATGAGAGTATGTGTTTCTTACTCAGCCATGAAAAAGATAATCTTTCCATATATTACAGCACCAGCTGATCCATTATGCTGAGTGAAATAAACCAAATCAAAGAAGGATTAACTCCCTATGGCCCCACTGGTTCCACTGACATACAGATGAGAAGTGGCCAAATTCAGAGAAGCAAAATGCCATTCCAAAGAGTGGGGGAGAGGGGAATGTGAAGTGCAGTGGACGTTGAATTTTAGTCACATGAGATGAACACAGCGTTGCACCCCTGCTCCAGCTCATAGCCATAATATTATGTTGTACACTTAAAAAATTGCGAGGGTACATCTGTTGAGTGTTTCTAACCCAACAGTAAATGATGTGGACAGGAATTACTAGAAATGCATGCTGTTTCTGAGGCTTCTCTTCTGTAACTCTTCTCGGTGTATTTTTATTCCCTAGTAGGGCCCAGGAACTACTCAGAATCTTCCTTCTTCTGTGTTAGTCTGTAACCTGAAACCATCAAGAGCATTTGTCACTTTAAAATGGAAAGGGTCCACTTGTATTTGGCAACTAATAATAATATTCTATTATCTATCTATCTCTATGACTTTGAAGTTCTATACCTAACTCAGTTTCCATCCTAACTTGCATCACCAACTTAAAAATATCTTCTTAGACCTAGAACATCCTTTTAATCCCTAAACAACTTAAAATGTAACTGTGAGACTATAGCTATCTAGTCTTCAACTACATCAGAGACCTGAGAAGGATAGATATATCTGAATAAACAGGAAGTGCAGAGCCAGTAGCTTCCAAAACTAAGAAGTAACAGACAACTGGCTGCCTGGACAGTCCCCAATTTCTCTCTATAATGGACTGGACATTGGGAATGTATGTTACACCTTATAATTTTCATAATTGTTGCCTAATTGTTCCTATTGTTCTATGCTATATTTATTGTTACAAGAAAAAGAGTTTTTTTATTGGACTGAAAGGGGAGATGTTTGTAGAAAACGATACACTTTAAACAAAAATAAATAAATAAATATTTTTTTAAATGTAAAGGGTTACGTGCAGTGCTCTCATTTCCTGTTCTACTTTCCTCGTTGTTGCCACGGTAAGACTCCACGGCCTAAAGCAACTTGGTAAGAAAAGGGTTTCTTTGGCTTACAAGATCAAGTCACAATTCATCCTGGAGGGACGTTAGGGCAGAAACTCAAGCAAAGAGCCAGGCGCAGTACTCTCTTATTTGCTCTTTCACTAGCTTTCCCTTATAACCCAGATCTGTCTTCCTAGGAATGCACCGCCCACAGGGGGCTGGGCCCGCCCACATCAACTACTAATCAAGAAAATGACCAGGCGCTCACCCATTTTGGATTCTCTCAGGTAACTCTGGGCTAAAGCTAACTCCTTTGCCAAGCTTACTTCCTCTTCTCTGCAATCCTGCATTCCTTCCTACTCACATTGTTTCCTGAACTCCCTTCATTCCGAGGATGTCTCTGCAATATGACCTGTCTTTCTACATGCATGGAGCCGTCCCACTGACATCTTCCCTCATTTTTGTAGTGAGATAAGCCCTTTTCACAAAAAGTCATTGAATGTTCCATTGACCCAACTTCTCTATTTTAGGAAAGTTCTTACTAGGTAGCCCTGCCTGGCCTGGAATTTGTTATGTAGAGCAGGCTGACTTCCTCTCTCCTGAGTTCCGCTATTTAATGTTTTGCCTAAGATAACTGTCAGTCATCAAGAAGGGCTCCATATACCTTTCATACACCTTTCATACACCTCCAGAAGTCTCTAAATTCACTAATTCTTTAAAGTTATAAGAGTGTGGTGTTTGTGTGTGTGTGTGTGTGTGTTATGTGTGTATTGTATAAATTATTCTCATGAAAGCCATTAGTAACATCCTACTTGAGGAATCTTTCTCCATTATTTAGTTTTATTCCTCAGCTTGGTTTATAAATGATCATCTTGGTATGGAACAACTTGGTCTTAGAAATGTGAAGCAATGATGTCTGTCTTCAGTAGGAATAAGAGACAATTTGGATCATAATCCATAGCCAGTTTCTAGAAATATGTCTTCAAATTTCCCTAAAGGGATTTACAAGTAGACGCAACCCACTGGTGCATGGAAATGAGAGCTCATTTACCAAATAGACTAATAATCAGAATGACAAACATGGATAATTCAAGGCAGAGAAGCATGTTTCCAACACTTAGATTATAGCAGCCAGTAAATACATCAGGGGAACAGGAAAAGCACCAGATGGACTTAAATACATGAGAGAACCGGGCTGCCCATTAGCAGACGAAATTTGATAAGGAAGGCTATGTGCAAGGTGCCTGTGTTTATACATTGTGAATGATTTCCTCACAATGCTGTCTCTTCAGTTCATCCACAAGTGGCTGAAAGGGCCCGAAGAAATCCAAAGCCAGTCAATATTCACTTTGATGAATTTTTTTTTAAAGTAAACATTTTGCTTAACTCTGTTGAGGGTAAGAAAAATAAAAGAATGCACCAGAATATGATTCAGCCTCATTTTTAAATATAAGCCATGTAAAATGAGTCATTTTGTAAAAATGGAGACTTTAAAGTAATTGTTAAGAAATAGAAATATGAAAGGAGAAATTAGGTGTATTGTGACCCAGCCCTGCTTTATCACGGCTGTGCTTGAGATGAACAGCAGTTCCTTCAAGTAATGAATAGACCGCTATTAAATTGTCACTGAGCAGAGTGGCAGCTCCCACTCTCCACAACTGGTTAGGTGTGACCTGTTTAAGAATATATACTAATTCTCAAAATTTTATCAGGGTACCATTGATTAGTACCACGGAAGTGCAGGAAGGTTTAATTGGCTTTGTTACAATGAGAAGTAAATATGGCATACTCTCAGTAACGCCATTCTCCCACTCTTTACTAAGCATAGTTTCCCCATCTTAGTGAAACTTGGAAACTAAAGTGTTGCAAAACCAGCTCACACTGTCCATTTCCGATGGCCTGACAGCCTTCCTTCTCCCCACACAAACCCTCTTCCTAGCCTAACTTCTCTGCTGCCACTGTACTCCTCAGTCTGCTTTGCCTAATCTCTGTCCCGTGACCCACACTCTCTTCCAATACATCTGTGACATACATCAGCTCTCCTTTCATCCACAGCCATGAATACCCTCCTGTCTCTTCTATAACTTCTCTGTGAGTCTATGTATAAAACCTTGTACAAGTTTTAGAAAACAAAACCTATTTTCTTTCTGTTGTTCTTATTAGATATTTAACTAAAGCCCAGAGTGCCTAAGCTTTTTCTGGCATCTTCTACAAACATGTGCATGATGTATCCTATTCCAATTCTTCTTTACATCAGTAGAGCATGCATATGCAAGTACTCAATATTTATTAAGAAATTTAAATTGCAGAACAAATGAATGTAAGTTTCGGCTGATATGTTGATTTTTCTTTAGAGATACCAAATTAATATTTACTTCTATGACTATTTAGTTATCCACTAAATATGAATTACTGAAAAATGTCAGTAAAGCAATTATGGCAGAAAAGAGGAAGAATAAATATGGAAAACACTCTTTCACAAATTTTAGAAAATAATTATGAAAGAAAATGTCACCCTCAGAGCAAATAGAAATCACTTAATATATAAATATAAATAGGAAGTCTATGGGGGGAAATCACATTCTAGTTATATATCTTTCTTTGCTATGATGTGAAATGCAGGCATTAAAATGCATATATTTAAACATTCTTTGCACAGGAGCCAGGGCCATGTATTTAGCATCCAATGCATACTAAGTGGTCAGTACATAATTGCAAATGTCATTCAACTTTGGTAGCTTCTTGGTTCCACTGCCACCAAGGAGTAGAGCAAAAAGGACTCAGGCTCTGTTCAAAATAGACCTTAGCATTACCATTAAGTTTAATACAAGTAGAATTACAATTAAATGTTTTATCATTTTTTTTAAGAAAATGATTTCTCCATCAAGTTTTACAATGGCCTTTGGCATAGCACACTGAAATTGGGACCTGAAAATAAAATCTCAGTTAAATGAAAAGCTCAAATTAGCTGACAATTTTCATACTTTAGAACCTCCCCATGTATATTTCTCCAGTGACCTTTCTAATGACAAAGCCAGAAACGATAGTCAATTAAATTTATATCCCAAGGCACACTATAAATTTGTCAGGCTCAAAACAAATGCACTGTGAAGTTCATAAAATCAGTTCTAGGCATAAGGGACTGGGTAAAAAGAAGGTAGTCAAGTCAGTCCTTAGTCTTCACATGAACACTGACTTAATGATGCTCATACCTACGTGAGGATGAAGAACTAAGACTGCCCTTTGGTGCTCCTTACCATCACATGTTAAATTACTCTAGCTCATTTCAGCTTCAATCCCCATAGAACAAGATGACCCCATTTTAAGTCATGCAATTCATACGTGTGCTAGGGCCCCTAAGTAATTCCTGTAGGGCACAGACACTGGCGAAATGGGTATTATTCAGTAGGTGTGGTCCTGCACACATGTGCAGGGGAAATGTACATGCGTGTATGCATTTGGAGGTCAGAGGTCCATGTCTGGTGCCTTCAATCACTCCCCACCTTATTTTCTCATACAAGGCCCCTCGCCGCACCTTGAACTTGCTGATTTGACTAGAGCACCCGGCCAGCAAGTCCCAGGGATCTTATTTCCACCTCCCCAGCTCTGGAGTTACAAGTAAATGCCACTATGCTCAGCTTTTACATGAGCACAAGGGATCAAATTCAGGTCTGTCTGCTTGTGCACCAGGCACTCTACCAACAGAGCCATCTCCCCAGCCCCTTCATTACCTTTTTGATAAGGCAGTGTAGTATATGGTTGCAGGTCTCAGTGATCATCCACTCTTGGGTGATGACGTCATGCCTTGCTCTTAGTTTGGTCAAAGTTTCATTCCAAGTGAATTTTGTTTCTTGCTTCCAACATTTGCAAAAGTGCTCACGATCTTATGATTGTCAGTTAACTTCTACCATTGCACCTTGTTTGAAGGCTAATGGTGTCCTCTGTTTCAGAAGCCATTTAAAAAAGAGCCAGCAGGGGATGTGCTTTGAGAAGTAGATACATGCCTGATCTTCCAGGACAATTATGACATTATAAGAGTCTTTAGCTGTTAGTAGATTTAGGGAACTGCATAAGGACTAACCCATGTCTATTCTTCACCAACTTTGCAGTTAAAAAAAAAAACTCCCACGTGTAAGTTGATTTATATGTTCAGGTACAGACACAAATGAAACTAAATCCCCTTCTAAGCGTAAGCACGTGTTCCTCAGACAGAGGCACCTACTTTAGTTTGACATTTCCTATGCAAAACATGAATCTGGTAATTTCACATCATAAAATATTCTAAAAGCAGATTTCATTGGCAATGGAAATTATTAGAAATAAAATATTTCTAGAAACTTACATTTTACCTCTCCCTTTTTTATAAAGATTTCTCTCATACTTACGTTCAAAATACATTTCTATTTTCCATTAACATTAAATATTTATCTAGATGTGCAAACATGATGGTCTATTAGAAAGTCTAAGCTAAAGTTTAAACCATTAGGAAAGCAGAGAGGTTGTGGTCGCTGTTTTTATGTAAGCAGAGATAGAAGAAAGCTCTTTTAAGTATCACTCAGTGACTCCAAACACAACATTTTCAACTGCAGCAATAGTGAGAGAGAATTTGGCTTCAGTCTGAGGCCATGTTGCAGTTATATTTCCAGTGGAAAATAACTGCAACTTGTGTGAACTTTTCCCTCCATAATACTTTGACCCATTTGTAGTAACCCACCTGCTGGCATCATGATAAATCTCTGCAAGTCACCAGCCCAGACCAGAAAAATACAGCAAACCAATGAGGATCTTCGAAAATACCATAAAAGGCAATTTCTGGGACTTAATTTCAAATTTTTCTCAGATGGGAATTAATACTGGCCTGTCTTTTTTAGTGACATAGAAAGTGTTTATTCACTATCCTATTACTGAGAGTCCACCACTAATAAAGTACAATCAAGAAAACAAAGACTTGGGTTGAGTCTATATTTCTTTTTTGTTTAATATTTATTACTTCAGGTTACATCTCCATCACAGTGTCCTCTTTCCACCCCTCCTAGTCCTGCCCTCCCACCCTCTACCCCATATCCCTTCCATCCCACTCCTCTGGAGTGGAGTGTCCCTACATAACAGTCCCCTGCCCCAGTTCAGCAGTCATATGAGGGCCCAGAGCCTCCTCATACACTGGGTGTCTACAAGGCAGCACCACTAGGGCAAAGTGTCTCATTGACAAGGAAACAAAGACTATATTCATGTTCCCTTTGGTGCATTGGTTGTAGTATAGTTATCCTGTACTATATGGCTAAAATCTGATTATAAGTGAATAGATGTCATGTGCATCCTTCTAAGTCTGGGTTACCTCACTCAGGATGAGCTTCTCTAGTTCCATCCATTTGGCTGCAAATTGCATGATTTCGTTGTTTCTGATGGCTGAAACATTGTGTAGATGTACCAGTTTTTTTTTTTTAATCCATTCCTTGGTTGAGGGACATCTAGGTTGTTTCCAGTTTCTAGCAATTACAAGTAAAGCTGCTATGAGCATAGATGAGGCAACTTCCTTGTGATTTGGTGAGGAATCATTTGGGTGTATACCCAGAAGTGGTATGGCTGGGTCCCGAGGCAGAGCTATTCCAAGTTTTCTAAGATATCCCTAGACTGACCTCCATAGTGGTTGCAAAAGCCTGCCCTCCCACCAGCAATGGAGGAGGGTTCCCCTTTCTCCACAACCTCGCCAGCATGTGCTGTCATTTGAGCTTTTGATCTTAGCCATTCTGACAGGTGTGAGGTAGAATATCAGAGTTGTCTTGAGTTGCATTTCTCTAATGATTAAGGATGCTGAGCATTTCTTCAAGTGTCTCTCAGCCATTAGGGATTCCTACTTTGTGAATTCTCTGTTTAGCTCTGTTCCCCATTTTTTGATTGGATTAATTGGTTTCTTGGCATTTAATTTATTGAGTTCTTTGTAAATTTTGGATATTAACCCTCTGTCAGATGTGGGGTTGGTGAAGATTTTTTTCTCAATCTGTAGGCTGCCATTTTGTTCGAATGACAGTTTCTTTTGTCTTACAGAAGCTTTTCAGTTTCATGAGGTCCCATTTATCGATTGTTGATCTTAGATTCTGAGCTGTTGGTGTTCTGTTCAGGAAGTTGTCACCTATGCTGATGAGTTCGAGGGTTTTCCCCACTTTCTCTTCTAATAGAGTCTATTTCTACAGTGATATCAACTATCTTGTTCTTAAGAAAGGGCCAACCACCATTCCATCTCTTCTTTCACTTGAAAGCCTTACAGTCCAGATGTGAGAACTCTTGACCTGGAAAGGGGGATCCTAATGTTTGTCCTCAGACCAGTGTGAGCCAGCCGGCTGCCACCTCCCTAAACTGTAAGCTTGTAGAATTCAGAATAATGCCAAGAACATGCCTTGATAGGAGTGGCCCTCGGCCCCCCCCGTTTGTCGCGGTTGTTTTCCTTGTTTTTGTTTAACAAAGTTCTATATGTCTGGGGGTGGGGGAACCCTTGCATTCCAAAGTTTGATACTGTTCTCATTGCCACCACTTAATGGGTGTTAGCTTTGAACCATTTCCTCTGCCTGCCCTCTGGAAGCCTTGGGCAGAGCTCAGCTCATAATTGTTGGGAAGTAAGTGCTCATTTTAGCCGTTTTGAGTTGATTTCGCACCACTGCACCACAACTCAATATGAAAGAAACTATTTAACTTATTTATTATCTTGGGAAAAGTATACATTGAGGATGTTGTTCATACTGATGAAAAGCAATAGATATATATTCTTTTATTATGTTAAATTATAATTGCCATTATTAATCGGCAAATGTGGAGTGTATGTTCTTTTCACAGTAATATATGCCTTTTGTAACTTCACTTGGTTATTTTATTGTAAATGAGTAAGAAAAAAATCTTAATTTAAGAGATTGTATGTAATATTTATTTCATTAATTTCTTTCCTTGTTTACGTAAATTTCGAAAGATTGCATGATTTCTTTACAGAAATCTATCTTGATGCTGTGGAACATTTTCAGTTTTTCTTAGAATGTATAATGGTTGTCGCCCATCCAACTTTTAAGGAGAAAGAAGAATGGCCACATACTTTGCAGTCAGGCTCACATGTGGCATGCTTTCGAGTTTCCAGCTTCATAAACCAGCAAGAAAAAAGTGTTTGCCGACTCCACCACTTATACTGTGACCGTGAGTGTGTAAGACATGTAGCAATAATGGGGAAATGGTCTCAGTGCCTTTATAGGGCCCGAACTTGCCTTAAATCTTCCTCAACCAAATAAGTATTTCATTAGTGCTTGAGAGAATTGAATGTCGGATGGGTTCACCTGCACAAAAGGAAAAGATTTTTACCACTTTTTTTTTTAATATAGCTATAAAGTGAAGAGGCCACCTCAGTGCTGAAATGGTCTGTAGTACATAATATGCCTTGTTTAATGACAGAAAACCATGTACTATTATTTTTCAGTGTAAAAAGGCAGGAATGTCTTCCTGGCTTTCCTGGATGGCGAGTGAATGAGCAGTGGCTTAGTTTGTGTATGTAGGTACAGTTGGAGCACCCTGCGTGTACTCTGGACTACTTTGACAGAAGTAGGTTTTTTGAATGTAACAAGATAAGTCAACTTGCGTTGTAATATATTTTGGGGAACCAGTTCACTACAAATTGTGACTGTAAACATTGTACTGTAAATGTTTTGTAGTTTTCCCCCAATAAAATTTTTTGGAAAAAAAAAAAAAAAAAAAAAAAAAGAAAGGGTCATAATTACTATAGGATGAGTGAAGAGAGGAACCAGTCAGATCAAGGTGGGAAAGGCCATAAACAAACAAGTATCACCTTGGGGGGAGATGTTTAATTAGTATTAATTAACAATGAATCATAGAGAAAGTCAAGAAAAAATACTTTCCAAACAAAACTATTTAATCTGGAGATTTGGTTCTTAGGGTATACTTAAAGATCTCAGGCAGCATATTGCTCACTAGTAAAGAGCTTACCTAGTATGTGCTAGGTTCAATCCTCAGTAATGAAAAACAATTTAATCAAGTAGGAAAATAGCCTTGTCAATATCTCTTTGAGAAAGATAACATTGATGGCAGTTTATTTATGATCTCCTAAGGAAAATCTCTCCACTCTGGTCAGGAGTGGACAGGGAACAAGAAAATCAAGTAGGGTTGATTGATTCTTAGTTCACATCTATCATTTCAAGTGTATTGTTTTATAATGTGCATAATATCTTAGTTCAATTTGTGCATAATTTTAAAAGAGGCAAGAAACACATGTTCCTTCAACGGTTTGATTTTTCCCAAACATTTCAATCTAACACTAAGAATAATATTAACCCCACCTGCATCAAGAGTTCTGTCTTTATCTATATGGATATTAGAGATGGTACTTACAGGATGCCTTGGGAAAAAGCACATGGGATCAGATTGGGTTAAAGGAACGTTACCATCACACTAAAGTTTTTATTACATTGAAAAAGTAGAATAGCACATAATCAATAACTAAACTTAGAAGTGTTGTGTGTGGTTGACAGATGTTAATCTCCATTGTTAAACTGACTGGATTTAGAATCATTTTTAAAACACTCCTCTGTGTATATATCTGTGAGGGCATTAGCAAGGAGGACTAGCTGAAGAGAAGAGATCCACCCTGAATGTAGGCAACACTATCACATAGGCTAGGGTGCTCGGATGGATACAAAGGAGGAAAGGAATAGGTCAGATTAGTGCCACTGCTATCTGTTTTCTGCTTCCTGATAAGCTCCCTATACAAAGGTTTGTCCTCCAAACTGTGAGTCCAAAAACATGCTTCCTCCCCTAAGTACTTTTTTTTGTACATATATTTAGTCACAACAACATTAAAAGCAACCAATATAAAAAATCAGTACAAAGCAGAGCCATGAGGTCTGGGTGCCTTTGGTGCTTGCTTTTAAGAAGAATATGAAAAAGTTAGAAGCTGTGGGTGAGAAGAAAGCCTAGCTCACAGGAACAGAGCTTAATGAATGATTCTCATGGGACTTTGGAAGACCACATTCTGGTGTAAATGTGGACAGTAAGGTCAACCTCATGAGGTTCTGGAGGGAGCAAAGACGCTGTCTGGAATTGGACTAGAAGCCACTGATGTCACATGGGGTGGGGTGGGGGAGGGATCTACCTGTCATCTGCTCATGTCCTGATAACCTGAATGAGAGACTTGACTGAGTTATTTAGATGATGAAATTTTAAGGCAGACTAGCATTCAGACTATGGCATGGTTACTTCTCGGGTTCACAGTGAAAGAGCAACAACCAGAGCAGAAAATCTTGCAAAATGTGGAATTTGGTCAGGAAGGGGGCATAAGAAAGCTTAAAATTTCAGACAAGAAAGTCTAAACAAAGTATTTTTAACAGTTAAAGAGATTAACACAAGGATTAAATCCTCTCTTTGCACTAGGACAACAGGAAAGGTGCCTTAGGAACAAGACCCAACCATCAAAGGCTCTATCTTGTGAAACTAAAAACTCATTTGAAATGAAAGAATTGAACTTAGAGGGCAAGGAAATGTGTTCCTTGATCAAAATAAGCCACCTGGGGCTGGGGATATGACTCAGTGGTTAAGAACATGTATTGATTGCTCTTGCAAAGAACTCCAGCTCAATTCCCAGCACCTGTGTTGTAGTCTACAATCACCCATAATTCCAGTTCCACTGTATCCAACATTGTCTTCTGACCTCATTGGGCACCAAGCATACATATGGTGCACATACATACATGGAAGCAAGACACTCATACACATAAAATAAAATTGATTAGTTGGAAAAACAGCCACCTAGAGAAGTATTTTTCCATGTTCTACTACCCAGTGCACAAAATACACTCATGCTGTGGAGGATGTCCCATCTATACTACATCCTGAGCTGGCAGCAAAATGTGGTGGTATCTTTCCCCCATGGTGCTGGTTTTATAGGCATGAAAAACTCAGGGGTCAGGGTATCATAATAGCTTGCACCAAGGTTCCAAAAATCACTTAAGCCAAAAAATGTGTACCAGGGTTAGAGTTTCCACAGGGAGGTTCGAAAAGCCCCCTGTGTGAAGTTGTACAGATAGAGCCTTAGTTGTGATGAAAGCCCTAGGATGCTGGAGATACCAAGATCATGGTACATCTTCTAAGAAAAGCTGCCTGAGTAGAGTTAACCCAAGAGAAAGACTATATGCTGCAGATAGCAGTTCCGAGACATGGAGCTATCCGTGTCTGTCACTCCTTGATGTTGCTCATTAAGTCTCAGATGCCAGAGAAGGAGCTGCAGAGTTCAATCTTGTTTTGCTGTGGCCTTTGCTCACTATGCTTACCTTTTTTGGAATGAGAATATTTATTCTGTGCCAATGCATATTGGAAGTATATAAATTGGATCTAAAATTTATTATCTTGTAGGGACTCACCATTAGGGGTTTGCTTTGATGTCCAGAAAAGACATTAGTGCTTTGAAGAGTGCTTAAGCTGTTGAGACTCTTGCTCTTGCACTAAATACATTTTGAATTATGAGATGACTGTGGATGTTTTGAGGACCAGGGATGAAATTCATGGCTGAAAAGTGATCCACTCAGATGTCAAGCTGCCCAGGGATAACTTGTGAGAGTCAACATGATTAGATTTAGGGTGACCTAGAAGACACAGCTCTGGGCATGACTTTGAGAGCCTTTCCAATGAGATCTAACTTGAGAAGGGAAGAGGGAGCACAATACAGGCAGCACTGTCTCATGGGCTTAGGGTGCAAACTGAACCAAGTGAGGATCACACGTACATTGACTTTTCCCTCTCTCCTTCCTGCTGACCACAAGATCAAGCCACTTCTGCCACATTAGTGAGCCACCGTCCTCTGAACTACGAAGCAAAATAATCCCTTCCATCATCCATTTGCTTTCTGTCAGGTATCTCATCACATTGACAAGAAAAGTACCCGATATTCTAAATATTCTTAAATAGACCGGGAAGGCAGAGACCCTGAGATGATTTCAATTCTCAGGTATAAATCAAATTGGTATGACATGACCCAATAAATAAACAAAATATTCAAAATAAGGCAATCAAAGTTGAAAATGAAAATTACTAAGTTATGGCTAAAAAAACACACAAATAACCAGGTACCTAGGGTTTCATTCAGTCTCTTCATTATGGTTATTTGCAAGCAAAGTAAACTTAAATAGCCCTGAGAGTAGAGGTGCCTCCAAGATCTAGGTTTTTCTGGTTAAATGGCATGGTTGCATAAACACTGATGAGTTGCGGCACAATGTGTACTTTTCCAGTCCAGGTAACACACGTGGCTGACAGTTATCTATCAGGGAAGGGGATTTCCCGCCACAAACAGAGGAGTGAATAAATACGTATCCCTAAGTGTATCCACCATTCGTGAAGTGATTCATTCGGGATTTAAATTTTCTTTTTACAGCTTTTCTAGAGCCGACTTTCCTCAATGAACAAGTGAACACAATAAACTATGATTTAAAACCTGGAAATAAGGAAACACGATGGCTTGGTGCCACTTTATTATCATGTTGAAACACTAACAGACCTGCACAAAGCAACTGTAAATTATAAGGAGAAATGTATATTTGTGCATGGTCTTTATCCATATCCGGACTCTGTGTGGCTTGGTATCAACTTGCAAGCTTCTGACTGTTAGAATTGCCAGTTATTTCTAGCTTGTACAAAGGTAAGCCCCAAACTGGGTTTGTGTCACCCTGTAGAACACTGGCCACTTTTTACACTACTGTTTTACAACCCTGTGCCAGTATTCTTTGTTTCTGTGCTTAGACAGACACCATCTCTTGAAGTCCTTTTCGGAGTCAACTTGAATAGTATGCTTTTCCACTCATTAATAGAGTAAATAATTACATATGGCTACTATTTAATTGTAAGAGTTATCTAATAATCATTAAAATTATTTTTTGAAATAACTAATGTATATTGAGAACTAAATGTCACATGTGATTGTTGATTCACTGGTTTCATAAGCCAAAATAATGACAAATACTGTACAGTCATTCCCCTTATTATAAGAGGTACATTCGAAGATTCCCAAGGATATGCCTGAAACTATAGAAAACACTAGTGTTATATGTCCTGTTTTTCCCTCTTCATACTCATACATGCTAAGATTTGATCACATATTATGTATAAGAGAGCAATAATATTATCTCCCAGTTAAATGTGGTTATTATAACAATGTACCATAGTAAAGGTTATTTTAAACTTACAAACTTTTATTTCTGGATTTTTTGTTTAATATTTTCAGACCATGGTTTGTTTCAGGTAGCTGAAACAATACAAATCAAAACCACAGATAAGAGAAACTACTGTCACCCATATTTTAAAAAAAACAAAAAACAAGAAAATGGTGTGATTGGGTAAATGTCAAAACAATAGGAGGTACTACTAGCCTTACGAGTTACAAGTCTCCAATTACACATCCATCTCTTGCTTGAAGGAACTTAGACCATAATCTCTCACAATAAAGATGGATTCTTAACCTTCAAAACTCCAGTTAACAAACTGAAAATACATAACTCGTTTGCTCTATGAGATCCTTAATTTATGCTTCATTATTTGATTTTTCTTTATTCTGTATGTGGTGCCTCAATTCAGATTATCCCATGAATCGATTAAGGACTAAATGGCTGAAATTGTCTCAGGATCCCCATTCTCCCAAATAATATTTAAAATCACATTCAGTTAGTCACAGAATTCTACAGGGCTCACCTCTGTGAAAACACAGGTGATAACAAATAATAGGATTTTTGGCTTCTGCCTTCCTTAACTGCTAAAATTTCTAATTGAACTTAACCCCCATTTCATCTTAATGTGAAATGTGTGCTGAAGCAGGCATCTCCAGCCACATTAGGACACGCACCACTATGGATGTTCAATTTAAAACATTTAAAATACATAGGGAACGAGTTTGTTCTTAAGTGTATGTGAAACTGCCAGTTTTTATACTCCCCAACTCTTGCACTCTGTTTATAAAGCAAATACACCTTTAAACTGAAGAAGTGGATGTAATTGTGAGCACAAATAAGAAATCTCATTTTTTTTCCTTTCTGCAACTCCCTGATTGGTACCCACCCCCACATAAATGGGTGGGATAACAAATCACACCACTACGTCTCCAACAGCATTGCTCTTGGAGGAGAAGGACCTAATGAACTCTCTTCCATTCAATGCCTTCTCAAACTCTCCATGCCTTAGATGGAACTTGAATCTTTTTGCCTCCCTGCTTGCTCTAGTATCCTGGATAGTGTGTAGATTTATTTATGGGCCATAACCTTTAGCTACCAAATGGAAAAAAAAACAAAACAGAACTCCCCATGCCTCCTGTATTTTTCTCCCTTTTTGGCAGAAAATAAAACGGAGATGTATTTCCACAGTAAATCCAAATGCCTTCTGTATTACCAGGTTTTAAAAGGTTATGTATGTTGGCTATTACATCATTGTTTGAAGTACATTAGAGCTCTTGAAAACAGCTGCCTTCAATCTCCATTCTCATAGAAAGAGCAACCACACAGTCTGTGCTTTTTCTAATGGCTTTAAAATGTATACTAAGTTGGAAATTCTGATCCACAATAATGTTTGTGTACCATAATATAGAATATTAACGGAAAGCATAAAGAAGTAGAAATCTCTGCAAAACGGGGCAGAAGGAGAAACTTCTGTTTCTCAGAGTAACACTTTTTAGTCTCAAAACACTTCCCTTTCACAAGAGATATGTTTTTATAAAAAGCTTTACGAAACAAAGTTACTAATATATGAGTGTATTTAGCACATGATGGGAGAATAGACTAGAGCCATTGATTCTGACAAACTTTTCTAGACAAGGAAAGTTGTGATGCCAGGTGGTGGTGTCACACGCCTTTAATCCAAGCACTCCAGAGGCAGAGGCGGGCAGATCTCCATCAATTTAAAGCCAGCCTGGCCTACAGAGCTAGTTCCAGGACAGCCAAGGCTACACAGAGAAACCCTGCCTTGAAAAAGATAAAAAGAAAAGTTGTGGCCTTCATTTGTGCATAGAGCCGATCTACCTTCTATGGGTGACTTCTCATTGAAGATTGCCCTACTGTGTACAGGAAGCCGGAAGTCCCAGGCAGTATGGGCTAAATGCTAGTACCTTACCTATATGTACCACACAAGAATTCCTAGGGCTTCAAAGCAGCTTCCTTCTAGCAAAAGTGTCCACAAACATTGGGTGAACTTTTTTTTTCTCTGAAGAATGTGACCTTTTGGATTTAACTGGAAATGTTACCTGGCTTACTTTTCTAGAAAATAGAAAACTCATCCTTGCAAAGTATGTCTCTAATATCTAACTCACAATGCAAGAATGGACTGTTCTGAGAGCCGTTAGTATTTCTACTTATTCATCTTTTACTCTCTTTGGGAGAGTAAACACAAAAGAAAATCCAGTTTCTTAGTTTTTTTATTCTGTTTTGTTTTTATTTTGTTTTCGTTGTTTTTTTAATGAAATGATAAATGCCAGCAGTTGCAAGACAAAATTTATCACAAATGTGACTAGCACTGCACTGTGGGTCACAGTGGAAAGAGAAGCCACGAGCATTTCTTGCATGGTGTGGCTTGTCTGACCCAGGGAGAGGACACAAACATGAATACTTGTGTGCCCAGTGAGAAGAATGGGATCGAATACTGCATTTGACATTCTTGAGCTTGAAGAAAATGGAAAGGTTTTATGAAAATAAAAGTACACTGTCCAGAAGCTCCATGGCTCTGTTTTTTTTCTTTTTCCCCAAATATTATTAGCAACGATTTTTAAGATTTGCTTTTTATTTTTTATTTTATTTTATTTTTTTTTTGTTGTTTTTTCGAGACAGGGTTTCTCTGAATATCTCTGGCTGTCCTGGACTCGCTTTGTAGACCAGGCTGGCCTCGAACTCACAAAGATCCGCCTGCCTCTGCCTCCCAAGTGCTGGGATTAAAGGCGTGCGCCACCACTGCCCGGCTTTGCTTTTTATTTTTAATTAAAATAAGCATGTATCTGTGTGGGTTAATTTGCATGTAAGTCCAATGGAGGCCAGGAGAGGGCACTGGATCCTTTGGAGCTGCAGTTACTGGCTGTTGTAAACTGAGAACTGAACTGGGGTCAGGTCACCCTCTAAATCACTGAGCCATCTCTGCAGCCCTTCCATGGTTCTTGTTATGAGAGATTTCAAGCTTGACCATGCTAAGAATACAATCTCAGTGTCTACATGAGCACCATGCTGTCTTGCAAGCACCTGGTAAGAAGAAGTACAATGCATGCGTTCTGAGATCAACTTCACAATTCGCCTTGGGCTGTACAGTTTGCCCACTGTGTTTAAGGGTTCTGTATACACAGAAGAGTGCTGGAGGAAAATACTAGAAGAAAAATTTGAGTCATGATACCTGAGGAGGTGAGCAAAGTTTTTACAATACAGATTGATGGAAAGGAAGAAAAGGAAAATTATACTCAGGCAGTGAGATACATTTGGATCACAGGAAATAAAGCTATTTGGTTACTAATGTGATTTTGTTATTGTTATAATTTAGTTTATATTTACTTAATTCATTTCAATACTCTGGCACTTTCTTTCACACACCTTAAAATTTATATGAAATATTCGGAATGTTAGTTCTCAATCTGTCAAGAAATGATTCCTAAGCACTCAATTTGCACTGATTACAAGCTAATAGTACACATATTTAAAACATCTAGCTCTATTAGTAATACATAATGGGGATAAATTATTTTTATTTAATTCCTTGGTTTATTTTTAGCTTCAATTGTACTGCCTTTGAATAAAGGTATTTTATACACTTGGTATTAAGGAGACTTATAATGGGTGGGCAAGGTGCCTCAGCAGGTGAGGCATTTGCCCCAAAAGCTTGCCAACCTGAGTTCAGGCCCCAGAATCCAAGTAGAGGAAGGGAGAGAACCAAATATATAAAGTTGTCCTCTGATATTCACGTGGGTGTTCACACACATGCATCAACCACACACACAATAACAATAAATATATATATATATTAAAGGGACATGTATATATTATTATGTATGTATATTTATTTATTAAAAAGTATGCAAGTATAATGAATGGTTGATATTATTTTTGAAGGATTCTTGTTAATCAGTCCATCAGTAAATATAAAGGGACATGCATATATTGCTTGGAATTACCTCATGTATATATGTGTGTGAATACATCTACAGATATATATCTATACAGAGAGAATATATATATTCTAATAGTGCCTGCTTTACTGTGACAAAAGTTTAAAAGTTATTGATAGAACATGATTCTCTAAGCACCTAGTCTACATAACTGTAGCATAATTTCAAAGGAATTCAGAAGAACATCCAGCCTTTATAACTTGCAAAACAACAGGGGTGATCATGGAAGTTCTCACATTTAAATCAAAATAATCGAGCATCCTGAGAAGAAAACTCAGATACAAAATGTGGCTACCCTCAAGCTTGACAAGTGTTCTCTGACTTATCACTGATATATCTTTTGAAATTCCTCATTGAGAAGACAAGTTGTGGGTTTTTCTGCCTCACTGTCTGGAGCAGAAGGATCTTTTCTAACAGTCTAGAGCAGGGAGCACCTCAGGTGTGGTATGGTTTGGGGAACTAAGACCAGAAGATCTTGGGGCTAGCCTTTATCCAGCGGGGACATTGTGAAGGTCACTGAATGAATGGTTGACACGTCATTTTTGAAGGACTCTTGTTAATTCAGTTCATCAGTAAATAGCACATGCTCTCTGTAGCCTAAGCACCTAAAGACATGAAGGATGCAGTGAGTGACGCAGACCCTCTCACAGTCACTGGGGAGCCTCCTAAGAGTATCCTTGCTTGTCCTTGTTGATTATACCACCAGTGAATTCTAGGCATGGCCAGAATGCATTCGACTTAGAGCAAAGTCCACCTCTGCCTGTTTAAACAGGAAACATGAAGCTCAGACATAAAGAACAGGTTTGATATTGGTTGTACCAAATGCAGGGATAGAATATTTAAGATGCAGCAACTGCGATGGCCAGATGGGTGATGCCACTCAACTGAGTATAGCAGATCATCCCAACACAGACAGACAAAAGCGGCCAACTTCAGGTCCTGATTACCAGAGCTGTTTATGTGTCCAGACTTTAAAACATTGATACGTTGGCCCCAACCTGTGAGGCACTAAAATTGGGACTTCTGACCCTGAGACTGAACACAAATATTAAATGATTTCGTTGAAGGGTAATTTAAAGCAACTGTATATGATATTATAATAATAATAATTAAATATCATATGGATTTTTAAGTATTATCCGTCCTTGATAAAAATAATAATTTTAAAGTCTGAATTTCCAGACTTGTTGAAAAAGAAAGACAGCCTAACTCAATTTCTAGATTTTATTTCCTTTGTAAACTTATATGTGACACTTGTCTAATGACGAAGTCTACTGTAGTGTTATAGGCTTGCACTGGCTTCAAGCATGTGTCTTTGCATTCTTGTAAAGGCAAAGGTTTAAATGTCTTGTCTGAGTAAGTTTGGGTTGCATTCACACGTCTGCTTTAGTTGGCAGAGTTTAGCTGATATCATGTTTCCTTTTCCTGACGACAGCCGGCTTGGTAAATCTATAGAAAATCTCCCTGGGGTTTCCCTTTGTCTTCTTTACTTATGGAAAATATTTTGGAAACAAAGGAACATATAGACATCTTTAAGACTATTAAAGAATGGGCTAAGTGAGGTGGCTCACCTCTGTAATCCCAGTACTAAGGAGACTGAAATAGAATTGGCAGAAGTTCAAGGTTAGTCTGGGTTACACAATGAATTCCTAGCCTGCCTGGGCTGCAGTGTGAGAACCTTGTCTCCATAATCATCACCTTCATCATCATCATTGTAAATATGCAATATCATTAAAAGACAAAGGAACTAAAATGTAAGTTATTAAACTAAGATTTGACTTTTTAGTCAAAAGATATTTATAACAAATTAAGTATGATAGTGCATATCTGTGTTCCTAGCACTTAGGAAGTAGAGGCCATCTATAGCTGAAAAATGAGTTGGATCCCACTCTGGGCTACATGAGATTATCTCTCTAAAACCCACCATTTTTTTAAATCATAAATTCTTTTTAAATTATATACATATATACATACATATATGTATAGACAGATAGATAGATGATAGATAGATAATAGGTAGAGAGATAGATTATAGATAGATAGATGATAACTAGATAGATAGATAGATAGATAGATAGATAGATAGATAGATAGATAGATAGATAGATAGTCTATGTATATGGAATTTCAGAGGACAATTTACAAGAGGTGACTCTTTCTACCATGTGGGTCCCTAGGATTGAACTCAGATTGTTAAACTTGGCCATAGCTGCCTGTACAGGCTAAATTATCTCAATGGCTTCAGAATTATTATAGATTCTTTGTAAGGATTAATATAAGCGGATTAGTGCATTCTATTTTAGAATTTTGAAGGAATATCATTTCCATTACTTTTCCATGAATAAATATTGACAAATTACAGTCTTGTTCTAAAGTTTTTGAGATACAATTTTCCACCATAAATCTCTGTGGTAGAAAAACCACATAGAAGCTTTCAATGTGTCTAATACATAATATTCAAGTAGTTGGGGAGGAAGACAGGGTCAACAATATTTACACAATCTTAACATTGTCAGCATCCCAAGGATCACCCTCCCCCTTAGTTTCTACTAATTAACATTAATTTTGAAAGGCTGAGGAGCAAGTTGCTGCCCCTCGGCTAGGTGAGCCCATCAACTTCTGCAAGCTCATGACCTTCACAGTTGAAGAAGTTAATTGCCACCACTGTGCTGTCTGTCAGAGGGAGATAGCTGGTGGACTATTAAGGCAGCCTCTCAGTAGATGAGCTATTTCAAAGCAATGTGGTCTTTCACCAAAATCACAAGTTTAAAAACACAAAAAACAAAACAGTCCCACTGCAGTATCTCCACCATCTCTTTTTAGTTTTTGTTTTGTATGCCATTGTGGGGGTTTGTGTACACCATGGCACACATGAAGAAGACAACCTGTGAGGGTTGGCTCTCTCTCTCTCTCTCTCTCTCTCTCTCTCTCTCTCTCTCTCTCCACCATGTGGGTTTTGGGGATTGAACTCAGCAAATCAGGCAGCAAGTGTCTTTACCCAGTGAGCCATCTTGCCAGCCTCCAGGTATTCTTAAAAGGCTGAATCTTTAAACACCGAGGACACCTTAGGAAGCTTCACCAGGTGAAGCTAAGGAATAGAGGCACACAATAATGTTTTTCAAGAATTTAATCAACCAGTGTGTAAAAAAATAGGCACAAATGTTGGCCAGAACTTCCTGTTGTGAAGTCTCTGATATTCCAAGAGAGAAGATTGAAGGCAGGGCTGGAGAGGTAGCTCAGTGCTTAAGAATGCATACCCTCCTTGCAGAGGACTCAAGTTCATTTCCTAGTTCTCACATCAAGTGGCTCACAAACACCTGTAACTCCAGCTCCAGAGATTTTATGCTCTCTTCTGTCCTCTGCAGGCACTTATAGTGACGTGAGCACACACGTGCATGTACACACACCCACACACACACACATCTTTACATTAAGTTTCAAAAGAATTCTTAACTTTAAACTTGAATTACAACTCTATCAGCAAGTTTAATATAACCATTTTTAAGTCTTGAAGGTATCTAAAAAGAATATTGCTTATGGGAGGGAGAAGGTGTATGCACAAGCATATATAGAAAGAAAAGACACTGTTAAGATGGATATTTTCTAACATACATATCAATAGACATTGTGATATGTAGGCTTATTGAAATAAAACATGAAATCTTTTATCTTTCAGACTTCAAATGCACTGTTGTCACATTTGCTAATATTTCATATTTACAAAGGCAAAACCACTATCCAAATTAATGGTAGTAATTAGCAGATTGGGTTTCTCACCACAGGCAAATGTCTGTCTTTTAGTGTTATAAATGAGCATTTAAGGGTGGTAGCAGCAGGTGGTATATTCTCTGAGAACAAAATGATTATTTAACATAATTTTATGAAGAATGAGATATCCATATTAATTACCACTTAAGCATAGATTATGTAAATAAATTCTTAATATTCCATTTTATTTAAATTTTATTTAATGTTAATTTAACTAGCCTGTGAGAAACACTTGTAAAAGTTTTTATTTGGCAATTTTGCTTGGTTTTTATTCTGATGATAAAAGAAATTAGGAATTTTTCCCACTAGATTTAAGTGGTGGTGAGTCTCTTCATAGTCCTGAAGAGTCCTAAAGAATTGGCTCAACAGTTAATAGCAGGTTACACTTGTTCTGTTCCTGGCACCCATAGCAGACAGTTAGTAATTCCAGCTCCGGGGGGGTCTGACACCCCGTTCTGGCCTCCTTGGGTACCTGCACACCCATATATAAACTCACCTGCATACACACACAGACACAAACACACAATTCAATTTTTTTTAAACTAAAATATTTTCGTAGGAACTCTTTAGGTCAATTAGGGGTGTGCCCTCAGTAGGAACTGTGAGATCTCAGCCTTTACTGCTTCCTGTCTGACCACGTAACTCCTCATTTTCATACAAACACTACCATGATTTGATAGGGCCGAGAGGGCCGCTACCAGAGCTGAGACATTAGCATCACACCCCTGAACCTCCAACACCATCAATTAAACAAAATCCTTTTCTTTGTAGAAATCATCTTCAGGAAATTTGTTAGAACAATACAAAATTGACTAAGACGTTGCTATAGTTACATGTTCAGGAACATACTGTTCACCTGAAATAGTTTTAATATTTAATATTTACTTTATTAATTGACATGATTTCTCATAAAACTTTAACACATCACCTGTGGATTATACTGATGAGTGAATGAGTCAAAAGAATGAACCTATGCAGATACCTTAAATTGATAAGGTTACCTTGTGTAATAAAGCACATGACTCTTCTTTTTTTTAATAATTTATTTTTTATATCTTCAAGTTACATCTCAATCACAATCCCCTCCCTACTCACCCCTCCAGTCCCACCCTTCCACCCTCCTCCCCCTCAACCCCCCCCTCCCCTTCCCCTTTTTTTTTTTTTTTTTTTTTTAGTTCAAGGTATTTCTTTTTCCTCCCAACAGCTCTCCCTTTCAGTCCAACAAATGGTTCTTTTTCTTATAACTATAAATACAATACAAAACAACAGAAATAAATAGGCCACAATTATGTGAGTTATATGGCTTAGCATACATTCCCAATGTCCAGTCCATATGTATTTGGCACCTGACTTTAACATTCTACTATCTAACCATCTCCATGAGTTTAAAGTTCTATATCTAACTCAGCTTTCATACTAACTCGCCTCACAATTTTAAAAATATCTTCTTAGATCCAGAACACCCTCTTGATTCCTAAACAACTCAAAATTTAACTATGAGACTCTAGCTATCTATTCTTCAACCACCTCAGGGCCCTGAGAGGGATAAATATATCTGATTATATAGGAAGTGCAGGGCCTGCAGCTTCCAAAACTAAGAAATGACATACCAGTGGCTGCCTGGACTCTTCTTAAACTACAAGTCCTAGATGAATTAACTAGCCTTAATGGCCTCCATGTGATAGTTATAATGATTGCCAAGTATGGATATTTTGATTTTAAGGAAATATGCAGATGTCATAGCTAGCTTTGACTGTCAACTTGTCACAGCCTGAGGTTGCTGAGAAGGGAGTCTCTATTGAAGGACAGCATTGATCAGACTGGCCTGTAAGCATGACCCAGGGAAAAGGTTGTCTTGATTGATGTAGGGAAGCCCAGCCCACTGTAGGCAACACCATTCCCTGGACACGTGGCCCTGGGCCAGGTAAGAAAGCAAGCTGAACAAGCCTGGGATGACGTCAGAAAGCAGCATCCCCTGGTTATGGCTCCTGCCTCCCTATTCCAGCCTTGAGATCCTGCCCTGACTTCTCTCAGTGGCTGTGACCTGGAAGAATAAACCAAATAAATCCTGAGATGCTTTTGATCAGAGTGTTTCAGCAGAGCAGTGGAAAGAAAATCAAAACAGCAGGTATAGCTTATCCCGGGAAATCTAAAAACTTTTCCTCCTTCATCCTTGAGCCTCATCCTCTAAAGCATCGATGCTCTCAGCTTCTATATGTCCCTCAGAAAAAAAATATCCAGACGCCCAAATAATGACTATGTTTCAAGCTTGCATCTCCAGTAACAATGAAAAAGAATTACATCAAATGAACATCAAAGCCTCCCCTCAATTCCTCCTCTTCTTTCAAGGGAAATCTTCAATTGATATACGTTGGCTTAATGACTTTCTTGTGAGTTTCCACTGCATTAAAGTGTTTCCAGGAAGTTCCCAGTTGAATTAATGCCCCTCTCTGTCAGCATTATGAAGTTCAGTGACTTGGAGTGTGTTTCTGTTGGTTTTGTGGTGTTAGTGAAAATCTTATATGAAAATGGTAATTTTCTCTTCTGTTCCAGGGCTAGTTAACATATCATTTCCACATGTCAATACCTTGTGGCAAATGTTTCAAATTTTTCAGATTCTTTCGTTTAGTTTGATGAGATCTATCAGGAAGCCCATGCTGTACTCAACAGGGTTACTGAGGAGGTCTGTTCAGGATATGGGGGTGGGGGGGGGGCGCTAAGCACAGCAACAGGTCACTGTGTGATGATGCTCTAAGCTAAGGACATGAGGAAACCCCAAATTATGGGAAAAGTCCCAATGGGTATCTGAAGCCAGAAGAACTTGCTAAATAGAGAGTAACAGCTGACAGGAGGCATGACAATCCACAGAAGGGTACAACCAAGTCACACAGGTGACAAGGGGGAGATGCCGGCTTTAGGAAGTCTCCTCCTGTGTTTCCTTTTGCTCTTCATCATCAGAGTGATACTGGGTGCTCACTGAAGCCACTGATGGACAGTTGGGTCTGCTTGGTTTGGTTTGGTTTGATTTTGATTTGTTTTGTTTTTGTTACTGTTATTTTGAGACCAGATCTCCTGTATCTCAAACTGGCCTTGAACTCTCTATAGCTGAGGATGACCTTGAACTCCTGGTCTTCCTGTCTCTGCTTCTCAAGAGCTGGGATTACATTCATGCATCACCATGTTTGGCTTTATGTGGTGCTGAAGCAAGCAGCTACCAACTGAGCTACAACCTCAGTCCCTACAGCTGTGTTTTGAATTAACTTTTGTTATTGCTGATGAATTTATCTTCTCTCAAGTCTATTAAGTGGCACTATTTCATCTCTTTTAAAAATTTCTATCCCATATCTTTTTCTTTGTTTTTAATGTTCTTTCTCAAGGATTTGTATGTACTTTAAATATTTTAAAGACTATTGATTGTCTTAGCTATAAATCTTTTTCTTTGGTTGCCATTTGAGCTCACATTTCCACTGTGCCTTCAGCCAGTGTATAATAAGTTATTTCTTAAACTTTAATTTTTCCTTATCTATTCAGTTGTTTAACATATTTATAGATTATTTTGTGACATCTGTGATGTAAGGATAGATTTCAAAGCAGTTTAAAATTCCTTTCATATGTTGATGGATAAAAATTCTGAGAGAGTAGTTTTTTTTTAAATACTTTATTTTTTTTCTTCAAGTTACATCTCAGTCACAAACCCCTCCCTATTCCCCCTTCCTATCCCGCCCTTCCACCCTCTTCCTCCCAGAAGTTTCCCCTTTCAGTCCAACAGATGGTTCCTTCTCTTCTAACAGTAAGTATTATACAAAACAACAGATATAAATATGCCACATTTATGAGAGTTAAATGGCCCAGTATACCTTCCCAATGTCCAGTTTATAC
>CAJQZJ010032054.1:5079899-5112145 GCA_907164525.1 Lophiomys imhausi | reverse complement strand
GGGGGGGGGGGGGGGGGGGCAGGGGCTAGGTAGTACTTCTCCTGAAGCAAATTTGGCCTTCCGACAACATACAAAGCGTTATCTTTCAATCCGGGTTAAAAAAGAAATCATTCTGTCACCTTGGAGCTAAACCAGCTCCAGTGTATATATTTTGAGATTCCCAAAGGACAATCTGCCTACATTGAGAAGGCCTTTTGTAAGTAGCCTCCAAACCTAGGTCCCTCCAAATCCCATGTGTGTGTCTCTGAACTCTAATTATTGGGATCAGAGACCTGTGGTTCCCATCTGAAGGGATCAAAGATGTGTTCCACCACTCCTGGTTCGAAGTCGTTCTCTATTTAGAGTTTGCCCTGTATCAGGCTGACCCTGAGCTCCAGGATCTGCCTGTTTCTGTCTCCAGTGTGCTGGGAGCTGGGACCAAGGGTGTACTCTTCTTGAATGGTGGGACCAAGAGTATGCACCCTCACCACCCCGCTCCGTATGACTCCAGAATACATAAGACCACCAACTCTACGGTGCTCCCCCGTCTCCGCTGAAGTCAAAGGCATGGGCCAACACCACAATCCTCTTGTATTTTACCTTAGCTCCACGTCTTCTCGACACCTGGAGGTCTGCAAAACCAGGCTGAACGGCTGTATCCTCTATTCCATTCACAGTGTTTCAGCCCTGCCACCTGCTTTTTTTTTTTTTTTTAGTTAATAAATTTATTTGTTTGTTGCTTCAGGTTACATCCTTATCATATTGTCCTCTTTTCCCACTTCCCAGCCCCACCCTCCCATGCTGTACCCCCTGACCCTTCCGTCTTGTTCCTCTGGGGTGGAGTGCCCCTGCCTAACAGTCTCTCACCACAGATCAGGAGTCATATGAGGGCCAAGAGCCTCTTCATTCACCGGGGGGCCTACAAGACAGTACTGCCAGTGAAAGGTGTCTCCTTGCTACTGGGGGAATACTAAAAAAAAGACCAACAAACACACAAACCCACAAAAACAAAGAATATCAACAAAAAAAAGAGAGGAAAAAGAGAAGGGAAAAGGAAAAAGAAAAAAGAAAAAAAGAAGAAAAAAGAAAAAAAATTTATGTCCATGTTCCTTTTGGTGTGTTGGTTGTAGTACAGATATACTGTACGATATAGTTAAAATCCTACTATAAGTGAATAGATGCCATGTGCATCCTTCTGAGACTAAGTTAGCTCACTCAGGATGAGCTTCTCTAGATCCATCCATTTGGTTGCAAATTGCATGATTTCATTGTTTCTTATAGCTGAGTAATATTCCATTGTATAGATGTACCACAATTTTTTTAATCCATTCTTCAGTTGAGGGACATTTGGGTTGTTTCCAATTTTTAGCTATTACAAATAAGGCTGCTATGAACATAGATGAGGAGACTTCCCTATGTCTCCGTGAGAGGTCCTTTGGGTATATACCCAGAAGTGGTATGGCTGCGTCCTGAGGCAAGGTTATTCCTAGATTTCTAAGATATCGCCAGACAGACCACCATAGTGGTTGCACAAGCCTGCACTCCCACCAGCAATGGAGTAGGGTTCCCCTTTCTCCACACCCTTGCCAGCATGCGCTATCATTTGAGCTCTTTATCTTAGCCATTCTAACAGGTGTTAGGTGGAATCTCAGGGTTGTCTTGAGTTGCATTTCTCTGATGATTAAGGATGTTGAACATTTTTTCAGGTATCTCTCAGCCCTTAGGGATTCCTCCTTTGTGAATTCTCTATTTAGCTCCATCTCCCATTTTTTGATTGGATTATTTGGTTTCTTGGCATTTAGTTTCTTGAGTTCTTTGTAGATTTTAGATAATAGCCCTCTATCAGATGTGGGGTTGGTGAAGATTTTCTCCCAGTCTGTTGGTTGCCGTTTTGTTCGAATGACAGTGGCCTTTGCCTTACAGAAGCTTTTCAGTTTCATGAGGTCCCATTTATTGATTGTTGATCTCAGGTCCTGAGCTGTTGGTGTTCTGTTCAGGAAGTTGTCACCTGTGCCAATGAGTTCGAGGGTTTCTCCTATTTTTTCTACTAGTATATTTAGTGTGGCCGACTTTATGTTAAGGTGTTTGATCCACTTGGATTTAAGTTTGTTACAAGGTGATAGGTATGGGTCTAATTTCATTCTTTTGCAAGTGGACATCCAGTTGGACCAGCACCATTTGTTGAAGATGCTGTCCTTCTTCCATTGTGTGGTTTTGGCTTCTTTGTCAAAGATTAGTTGGCCATAGGTGTGTAGGTCCATGTTTGGGTCTTCAATTCGATTCCATTGATCCACTGGTCTGTTTCTATACCAGTACCATGCTGTTTTTATTACTGTTGCTCTGTAGTACAGCTTGAAATCTGGGATGGTGATACCTCCAGATGTTTTTTCATTGTACAGGATTGATTTAGCTATTCTGGGCTTTTTGTTGTTCTATATGAAGTTAAGAATAGCTTTTTACAGGTCTATAAAGAATTGTGTTGGTATTTTGATAGGAATTGCATTAAATCTATATATTGCTTTTGGTAGGATAGCCATTTTTATTATGTTGATCTTACCTATCCATGAGTATGGGAGATCTTTCCATCTTCTAAAGGCCTCTTCCATTTCTTTCTTCAGGGGCTTGAAGTTCTTGTTATATAGGTCCTTTTCATGCTTGGTTAGAGTTACCCCCAGGTATTTTATGTTGTTTGTGGCTATTGTGAAGGGGGTTGTTTCCCTTATTTCTTTCTCGGTATATTTGTTTGTTGTATAAAGAAGGGCTTCTGATTTTTTTGAGTTAATTTTGTATCCAGCCACCTTGCTTCAGTTGTTTATCAACTGTAAGAGTTCTTTGGTGGAGTTTTTAGGGTCGCTTATGTATACTAACATATCATCTGCAAATAGGGATAATTCGACTTCTTTATTACCAATTTTTATCCCTTTGATCTCCTTTAGTTGTCTTATTGCTCTAGCAAGGACTTCAAGTACTATATTGAAGAGATATGGTGAAAGTGGACATCCTTGTCTTGTCCCTGAGTTTAAAGGAAATGCTTCAGGCTTCTCTCCATTTAATTTGATGTTGGCTACTGGCTTGCTGTATATTGCCTTTATCATTTCTAGGTATGGTCCTTGTATGCCCGTTCTCTCCAGAACTTTTAGCATGAAGGGGTGTTGGATTTTGTCAAATGCTTTTTCTGCATCTAGCGAGATTATCATGTGGTGAATTAGATTGATAGACTTTCGTATATTGAACCATCCCTGCATTCCAGGGATGAAGCCTACTTGATCATGGTGTATGATACCTTTGATGTGTTTTTGAATTCGGTTTGCTAGTATTTTATTAAGTATTTTTGCATCTATGTTCATGAGGGAGATTGGTCTGAAGTTCTCTTTCTTTGTTGGGTCTTTGTGTGGTTTAGGAATCAGAATGACAGTGGCCTCATAGAATGAGTTTGGCAGTGTTCTTTCTGTTTCTTTGTGGTGGAAGAGTTTGAAAAGTAATGGTGTTAGTTCCTCTTTGAAGGTCCGGTAGAATTCTGTGCTAAAGCCATCTGGCCCTGGGCTTTTTTTGATTGGGAGATTATTAATGACTGTTTCTATTTCCTTGGGTGTTATTGGGCTGTTTAAGCTGTTAATCTGATTTTGATTTAGTTTTGGTAGGTGGAATTTATCAAGGAAATTGTCCATTTTGCTTAGGTTTTCAAATTTAGTGGAATATAGATTTTTAAAGTAATGCCCAAATATTTTCTGGATCTCCTCAATGTCTGTTGTTATTTCTCCCTTTTCATTTCTGATTTTGTTGATTTGGGTTCTTTCCCTTTGCCTTTTAGTTAATTTGGCTAGGGGTCTGTCTATTTTGTTGATTTTCTCAAAGAACCAACTCTTGGTTTCATTGATTCTTTGTATAGTTCTTTTTGATTCTAAGTTGTTGATTTCAGCCCTAAGTTTGATGATTTCATGCCTTCTGCTCTTCTTGGGAGTGTTTGTTTCTTTTTTTTCCAATTCACCCAGCTTAGCTGTTAGTTCACTAATATGAGCTGTCACAATTTTCTTCTTGAAAGCACTTAGTGCTATGAACTTTTCTCGTAGCACAGCTTTCAATGTATCCCATAGGTTTGGGTATGTTGTGTCTTCATTGTCGTTGGATTTTAAGAAGTCTTTGATTTCCTTCTTTATTTCTTCCCTGACCCAGTGGTCATCCAGTAAGGAGCTTTTCAATTTCCATATGTGTGTAGGCTTTCTGTTGATTCTTTTGCTGTTGAAGACCAGCTTTATTCTGTGGTGGTCTGATAAGATACAAGGTGTTATTTCAATTTTCTTGTATCTATTGAGACTATCCTTGTGACCAACTATGTGGTCGATTTTGGAGAAGATTCCGTGGGGTGCTGAGAAAAAGGTGTATTCCTTTGTGTTTGGGTGAAACGTTCTGTAGATATCTGTTAAGTCCATTTGTTTCATGATCTCTGTTAGACTCAATATTTCTCTGTTTGTCTTCTGTCTTGATGATCTGTCCATTGTTGTGAGTGGGGTGTTGAAGTCTCCCACTACTAATGTGTTGTGATCGACGTGCACTTTAAGTTTTGAAGTGTTTCTTTTACGAAAGTAGGTGCCTTTGTATTTGGGGCATAGATCTTCAGTATTGAGATTTCCTCTTGATGAATATTCCCTTTAATGAGTATATAGTGCCCTTCTTTGTCTTTCTTCATTAACTGCAGTTGGAAGTCTGTTTTGTTTGATATTAGGATGGCTACTCCAGCTTGCTTCCTGGGTCCATTTGCTTGGAAAACCTTTTCCCAGCCCTTTACTCTGAGGCAGTGTCTATCTTTCATAGTTAGATGTGTCTCTTGTATACAGCATAAGGAAGGATCTTGCTTGCGGATCCACTCTGTAAACCTATGTCTTTTTATTGGGGAGTTGAGTCCATTGATGTTGATGGATATTAGTGACCTGGGGTTGTTATTTCCCATTAGTTTGGTATAGGTGGTGGTCCTGTGCCTCTTTTGGTTTAGTTGCTGAGGGGTTTTCTATTCCCTTTGTTTTCTTGGGTGGAGTTTTCTTCTCTTGTTTGGGATTTTCCTTCTAGGATTTTCTGTAGGGCTGGGTTTGTGGGTAGATATTGTTTAAATTTGATTTTGTCATGGAATATCTTGTTTTCTCAATCTATGTTGATAGAGAGTTTTGCTGGGTAAAGTAATCTGGCTGGGCACCTACAATCTCTCAGGACTTGTAGTATATCTGACCAGGCCCTTCTAGCTTTTAAAGTTTCTGAGGAGAAGTCAGGTGTAATTCTGATGGGTCTGCCATTGTATGTGACTTGACCTTTTTCTCTTACAGCTTTTAATATCCTTTCTTTGTTCTCTACATTTGGAGTTTCTATTATTATGTGGCGAGAGGAGTTTCTTTTCTGGTCTAATCTGTTTGGTGTTCTGTAAGCCTCTTGGATTTTTATTGGCATCTCTTTTTTCAGGTTTGGGAAGTTTTCCTCTATGATTTTGTTGAAGATATTTCCTGGACCTTGGAGTCGGGAGTCCTCTCTTTCCTCTATACCTATAATTCTTAGGTTCCGTCTTTTCATTGAGTCCTTGATTTCTTGGATGTTGTGGGTGAGAGATTTTTTAGCCTTCTCATTTTCTTTGGATATTGTACTGATTTCTTCCACTGAATCTTCCATGCCTGAGATCCTGTCTTCCATCTCTTGCATCCTATTTTTGATACTCACATCCATAGTTCCTGTTCTCTTCCCTTGATTCTCCCTTTCCTCTTTTAACTCTGACTGTGTTTTCTTTATTGTTTCTATTTCTATTTTCATGTCTTGTATGGTTTTGTTCATTTTGTACATTTCCTTCTCCAGCTTGTTTGTTTTTGTATGAAAATCTTTCATTGTTTTGTCCTTTTCCTGTTCAAGCTCTGTCACCTTGGCTTGGAGCTCTTTATTGGTGTTGTTCCTTGTTTTGACTTGTAGAATTGTGGCTTCTTTGAATTCCTTCATAGATTTAATTTCTTCTTGCAGGGACTCTATCACTTTCCATAATGCAGAATTGTCAACGTTTTCATGTGTTTCTGTTGGTGTGAGGTCATCCGAATTGGATGAGCTAGGATGATTCTGCTTTGTTGGAGTCATATTTCCTTGATTTCTATTTTTTTTGACCTTTGGCCATTGGATGCATTTAGCTGTCTGCTTTCTGTGCTTGGAACCACAGTGGATGATTTGGTGCAGGGGACGAGTTATTGGCTATCTGTCATTGCTTACAGGGGGATTTCAGGGTCACTGTGGTTTTAATCGCCTGAGGCACTGTGAGCTGGGGCAGCCTATTCCCAGGTTATGTTTAATGGACCAGGATTGTTTCACTGCTCCCAATTCAGACTTCCCTATGTTGCACTCTGAGTTAACAGCCTGTAATGGTTCTGATGGTATGGGCCTGTTTGCCCAGGCACAGATTCTGTGGGCTTTGTTTGTCGTCAAGGAGGCTGACAGGGTCTGGCTCCACACCTAATATGTCTGGATTTTCCAGAATACAGCTATGGTTCCGATTTCTGGTTTCTCTCTAGGCTTCTCGCCACAGGGCTGGCCTCTGTGCCTGATTCCCTTCCTGTCTGCGCAGCCGCGGGTCCCCTACCCTGGCTGCTAGGATGTGGGTACCCCAAGCCCCGGATCCCCCGGCCGCCTGAGTGGACCTCTCGCCCCAGCAGCTCAGCCGTGGGTGCACGGATCCCTGGCCCCGCCCACGCCTGTCTCTCTCCCCAGATGACCTGCCGTGGGTTCGCGGGGATTTGGCCCTGCCAGCCAGGCTCCCTCCCCAGCTGCGCTGCCGTAATGCGCGGGATTCGGCCCCTCCCGCCCGCCTTTGGGTTCCCGGCTTCCTGCCCTCTCGGAACCTCTGCCCTCCGCTTCACAAGCGGCTGCGGACCACCCGCTGTGCTCCCTGTTTGTTCCTTGCTAAGACTTCCACTACCTCGCAAAGTTTTTTAAGTGGGTATAAGTTCTTCCTGAGGTGTGGGGAGCCCAGTAGGCTAGTGAACTATCACCAAGTGGCCTCTGATTCTGCCTGCTCTGAGTTGGGGTTGATCTTACCAGGTGCCTCTCCAAATGGGAGTTCCCGAATCCCAGGTTTAGTGGCTTCCATGTCTGTGAGAGATGGGGGGAGAGCCTTACCCTGGGACTTTTAACAGTCCCTTGGGAGCTGTGAGTGTTCCCGGGGGGGTCTAGCCCCTCTGGTTTTTGCACAGTGCCCAATAACTCTGTGTTTTTTATGACTCTTTTTTCCCTGCGTTCAAAATGCATCAGTGTAGGTCACCACCATCTTGGCCCCCCATATCGAGAGAGTAGTTTTAATTTAAATTTTTTACTCTTGTTCTTTATTTGTATGCTTTAAGTGTATGTGTACAAGCCTGCTAGTGTTCTAGGAGGCCAGACGAAGGAGGGCATCAGACTCCTGGACTAGGAGTTATAGGTGGCAGTGAGCTGCCCAATCTGGGAACTAAACTTCATTTTTCTGAAAGAACAGTGAGTGCTCCTAGCCACTGAGCCATCTCTCCATCCCTGGGCACATTTTATTTAAAAGATTAACTGAGTCACAAAATCCTAAGCAGTTCACTGAGTCAGCCCTCAATAAAAGGGATTCAAGTTCCAAGGCCACAAAAGTGAGGGGAAGTTTGCATAGGATCAAGACAAAAGTACAAAGGGTTACAATTCTTCAGCTCAAATGTCTCTTTTGATCTGTCTGTTGGGAACTCCCCACAAGTGTATGGACTGCTTCTGATTGGCTGCACTTAAGTTCTGATTTTCTTCTGATTGGTCACACCTATGCCATCATCTGAACTCATATGCTAGAAACATTGCTGGGAGGCGGGACTCAATAGAGGTCTTCTGAGAAGGACTGGGAGGTGGCTCTCCTCCCTCTGCTCTCACCCTGCAAAGACATTGCTCTTCCTCCCCCACCCCACCCCCAGCACCAACACACACACACAGAGACACAGAGTTTATCCCTCCATCTCCTGCTGCTTAGTGGTACACCGAGAAGCTCTTACCAATCAGCAGAGGTCTAAGCCTCCATCTTGGACTTCCTAGGCCCAGAACCATGAGGAACAAGATATTCTATTCTTAACAAATGACTTTGTCTCAGAAATTCTGCCCCAGCCACACGAACAACTAAGAAAACAGACAGCTGTGAGAAATAGCTCAAGATAAGTTGTTGCATGTTTATAAATCAAGCAAGGTTAAGGTCACTTATAAGGCCAACTGGTTCTGGGTACTCAGAGAATCTTCCGACCCAATCTCCTTTTTGATTCGTTTCAATGGTCTTGATAGCTAATTAGCTTCATAATCTTCTGAATCATCTATTCCTTTATGTTGTATTATTTACATCATATCTTAGTCTCTTTAAAGAGAACAGAAATTGTTTGACAGCTCTATCTCTGCCCCACATCACACTGCTTTAATTACTGTAGATGTATCATTTTGGGATTCTGGCAAGAAAAGCTACTTTGAAGCCTGTCCCTGCTCATTAATCCCCACAGTTTGCACTGAGTCCTTCGTTTGGTTCTCTTCATTTCCCACCCAGAGGGGAAAAAAAATATCCAATATACTTCCTGAGTTGAGAAATCTGGAGTGTGTACAAAGCAGTCTGCAGGGCTCGAAACTTTACTTTTTCTAACTTGACAACATAAATCTGTCTTTCACTGAGTTTATATAAATTGGCTAAGGTGATCAAATTTAACTGTCAGCTTCTTTCAGTTGTTGTTCATAAGCATAAAACATAAGCTAGCTTCTTTGCTGTCAGAAAACACATATGAATAATTGTTCGGTTTGATGGCAGTGTGTTTCTAGTCAATGTTGTAGTTTTGAACTGGGAGTTAAAGATAGCCCAGATCGGGGGAAAGTTATGACCCAGCTTCAGCTCTGATTCAGATTAAAGTAAGAGTTGTTGCCACACTTTTAAAAATAACTACCAACATGTCCAGGAGCCATGCCTGCTTTCCATGATGAATGTGTTTTCGGCTGCACCTTGGGATGCCAGGCTCGTGAACACGGTGTTCACCTCTCTCATTCTCTGGGCCACCTTCTAATTTGCTTTGCTGTAAGTGACAAAATTGATGTTAATATTTTTGTTTCTTCGCCCACTAAATTAGCCTCATGCCCCTAAATGGCACTGTTGCTATTCTACCTCCTGAAAGCATTGAAAACGGACTTTCATAAGGAAGTGAAAATGATAGGCAGTGGGCAGCCCTCAGCCTCTGCTCTTTCCTGAAGAAGTCCACTAAGTGTGGAACTTGATGCCTGCAGCCCCTGCTTATCTCAGCATTTCCTGATGGGGTCCCACATTAAGCCTTAGAAATCAGATTTAATTTGATTATTATTCTAGCAAAGTCATTAGCTATTTCCCCCTTCACCCCTGGACTTCAGAGACCTTTTACTAAGTCTGTTGGAAATAAGTCAATCTTCCCAAGAGGCTAAGGTTTGCTGTTCTTACAGTACTGACCAAAACAGCTAGATTAGAGAGGACAGTGCTTGCTTGCCAGAAGGCCTCGGAAGGCAACAGGAGTGAGAGGAATGCTTTAGGGTGCAGAGAACTGTGTGTAGTCAGACACCGCAGCTCCACGCAGCTCCAGCCCGGCAGGGGCCCCGAGGGGGCTCTGGTTCACATGCTGATTAAGCGAGCAAGGCAAATCTCATTTAAACCAAGTGGGAAATTATAGTTGCCAAATTGGCAATTACTTCATTCGCATATATATCTCTCGCTGCTACGTTTCCATCATCGCATGGGTCACTTCTGACCTCAGGGCTCTCTGCAATTCTTGATTTCATTAGTCAAAATATATATATATATGCTCTCCGTTCACTAACTGGCACGACTTCCAGGCAGACAGACCAACTGCAGAAAGCAAGCTAGTGTCTCCAGCAGCCCCTGGCATGCTGTGCTAGGAGCTAGGGTACAGTCTGCTAATGCTTAGTTGGCTGTTCCTTTGACATGAAACCTATGTAATGCACCTTCTTTGAAGGGAAAACATACTCAGAAAGGCAAAACGCTAAGATCTTTTCCTCTGAACAGTTCAATGGCCATACCAGTCATCAGACCATAGGCACTCCACAAATTCTGACAGTCTCCACCCTGCAGACTTAATACTCTAGCATGCTGGGTTGCTTATTAACAGTGTGGAGAACCCTGCCCTACCCACATTTCTTGCCTCTGCCATATCCCTCATTGCACTACTTTGTCATTTGTGATACAATTGATTTGTAAAATGTTTCATCTACCCAAATGTTTATGAATGTCTATTACAGGGAAGACTTGGTGACAGGCAGCAGAATTTAAAGGATGAAATAGAATATTCATTGCCCAAACCTCTCTGAGCTGAATACCTTGTAGAGAAGGCAGGGACAAAAAAAAAAAAACAGAAACAAAAATAAAACAGGAAGTTGTGCTAACAACTGAGTAGTGTTAAGAGAACTTAAGAGTATTAAGATATTAAGAGGTATACAGCAAAATTACCCTATGAGACCAGACAGCAGGGCTTGTTGGGCATCATTAAACGCACAAGATGATATTTAGGGCTAGGAAGATGATTTGGAAAGACGGCAATGTTAAGAGTAGGGATGGAGATCAATATGAACAAAATGACCAGCCTGGGAGAAGACCAGCAGCCAAAGAGATCAAGGCATTTCGAGACATCGAAATAAGGTCAGGGCAGCTGTCTCCGTGATATACCCAGGGGAGGAATCAGGGTGAACTGCCAAATCCGAGAGTCTGAAGTGTGTCTTTCTGTGACCTGCTACAGTCAGGGCTCACAAAGATAGCTGCCAATAAGAATAGGCTTTCTTCTGTGTTATTAACAACATCAGACCTGTACATTTCTGAGCTCTAACTAAAGGTGTCATATGAAAAACAGTGGCAATCAGATAGTACTCAATACATGTTTAATGATTTTGAAACTTAATGGCTTTGCCAAATAAAAATTACAACTCCATCCATTTGTAATGATTTTGTAATATGCAGGTGCAAATTTCCTTATCGACCATCTTAACAAATAGTATTTTAGCTCTAAAAGCAGTCCTTTAACCTTTAGCAAAAGCCTAATTTAAAAGAAAAAAAACCTTAAAGGCATGAAATTAGATGATTGCAAATTTCTAATGCATGGAAATATAATTATAAGCACATTGAATGGAAGCCCTATAAATAAAAATAACTCATCAGGTTACTTTCATAACCTGAGCAAGGCAGAGTAATTAAAGCAAGAAATTAAATTCTGTAAAATTAAAAATGCAATTCTGTATAGAAGATTTAGAGATGGGTTTCAAGGAACCAACTGAGCTCATAGCTTTGAAGTGGCCAGATTTGTTCAAATTGTAGTCAATGCTTTTGTGTTATCTCAAAGGCTGTTTTTACAATTTGCAATGTCAATTTTCTTATCAAATTGAATAATCAATACAACTTAAAGACTGTATCTGTGTGCATACATGTATGTGTGTCTGGCAAAACAGCTCTCCCTACAGTCATCTGATAGTGTAACTTGCTTTTTCTTTTGAGATTTTAAAATTATTTTTAATATTGTATATGAGTATGTGTGCACATGTCAGTAAAAGTGCCTATGGAGGCCAGAAGATGGTGTCAGATGCCTTACAACAGGAGTTACAGGTGGTTGTGAGCTCCCTGATGTGGGTTCTGGGAACTAAACTCAAGTACTCTGCAAAAGCAGTATCTGCTCTTAACCACTGAGCCATCTCTCTGCCCCTGGTAGAATGCCTTGTATTATGGAATACATTTCATAGTTATAAAATATAGGCTACTGATGATGACAAGTTATTCATGCTGTGCTTCTTAATAATGTTCTGGTTGAATAATTGTAAACACTAAAAAAATAATTGAAATAAACTTACGGTATTTTTTTTTAACGTATACAGGTAGAATACAACCCAAAGATAGAGGACCTAGATGGCAGCTTTGGGGTAACATCCCATTTTAGTCTTGGATTTAATGTAGACAGGCATCAGGCCAAGTTCGAGTTCAGGGTTTGGGTGATGAAGAGTTGTAAGTATTAGTCTTCAACCCCAGACCTGTAGGATGTCTTATCTATCACCATTTTGTTCCAAGCAAATCACAGTAGCCTATGACATGATGAGCCCTTTATAATGGCAACATCTTTTAACTCATTCTTGTATTAGTCACCAAAACCAATCTTGGTAAGTATGAAAACTCTTACAAAGCTATACGTTGTCCAGCTTAATGTGGTTTGTGCTTTGAGACAGAAACCAATACTTTGTGTACCAATCCATGGATCCAAACAGCAAAAGGTAGAAGTAGAAGTGTCCCATTCATCCTTAAACTAAGAAAAAGTTGATTGTTTCATTGTTGTTGTTTCCTTGGTAACACTGTGATTGTAAAGGTTTAAAAATCTAGGTGTTTAAAAGAACAGTGTCCTTCACCAAAGAAAACAGTCCAGAATTGGTAGAGTTGGGTTACAAAACAGCTCCCTAGCCATTTTGGGATCTTTGTGAGCAATATTATCAAGCTGGGAAAGAAACCAAGAAGACTGGTTTATCTAAAGAAAAATTGAATTGCCTCTACACGGTGGCTGGGGGATGAGAATGCACAAATGAAAAGGTGTTCTGAACCCAAGAGTATAACTGGGGTGTCTTTTAGTACCTTTCTGTTCAATATTCCCATTCAATGATTGAAACACAGCTAATTCTATGAAGAATGAGACCACTAATAATTCAAGGTTCCATTTATTGGTTTAAGGAATGGAAGTTTGACTTACCGCTTCCAAATGTGTTGTTAACACAAAAGAATGATAGTGAAGTGAGACACAGAGTGACCGAAAAAAGATTTAATTATGATGTCAGGTTTCATGCACCAGTAAGGTTCCAATTTTTGTTGTTAATTGTTCATCCCTCCTTCTTTTCTCCCCCTTCCCCCTGCTGCCTTATACACACAGCAATGGTAATATTAGTGCCTCAGACTTAGGGTCAGAAATATGTACTGATTGACAGGTTCCAACAAATTGGGAAGTCGCTGGATCCATGCATAATTATTCCACCAATAAAAAATTCACACTCACACACACACTCCACATTCAGGGAACATTTCAAAGGAAGGGTTAGAAGAAGAAAGAAACAAATGAAATATTCAGAGGCTGTGGAGGAGTGCCATGGACCAGTGTCTTCAGGACACGCAAGGCCACTGCATGCATGAACTCACTGCAGCTGTGTTTATTTCATCAAGACCTTCATGAGATTTATTGGGCCTGTCAATATTCCATCATGAAGAAGAAAAAGGCTCAGGAGGCCTCACACCCAACCATTGACAGTTAATGTTAAAGCGTCACTCTCTTCAGAGGTGTCAGTACTGATAGGTTCCCTGATGGGGTGAATCAACCTGTTCCTAGAAGCCTGCTTGCTGTACATCAAGTAATGCTGTGTTACCTTTATTGTTGGCCATTGTCTCTGATTGATTAAATAAATACTGAGGCCTGAGATTGGGCAAAGACAGAGGTAGGTAGAACTAACTTCTGAAACAGAGAGATTCATGGGTAGGAGAAGCCTCCAGGAAAAGAAGCCAGAGGAGCAGGAAAGAGGACATACCCATGAGTTTGAGAAAAGAACGTCATTCCATATGGCATGGAATATGGGCATAGCATGGAGAATAACAGCCCAAGGGGATGTATGTATATATGGGGTCATATTTGAGGAACAGAATTAAGAGCTAGCTTAGATGGGCTAAGATTGCACAATTCAGGCTAAGTTTTGATAAAATTCATCAGGTGTCTGTGTGTGCTCATTTATAATGACAGGTTAAGAATTAACACTGCCAACCAATTAAACATAATATAAATATTGGAAATAACTCAATTACTTACTTCTACAAATGGTGCCCCACATTGGGCACCACCTGAAACTACAACCTTGTTAACAGTTTCCCTTGGTCTAGTAAATAACCTCCCATGCACAGGTTACACACCAACACACAAAACAACCTCAAAAATAGGAGATGGAATTGTTGGGAATCAAAGGTTTTAGCGTAAGAAGGATGGAGGGTTAAACAGGGTAATAGGATTTGAAAAGGACTAAAGTTTATAATACATGAAACTATCAAAGATTAAATAAGTAAATAAGGATAATTTCTGAGAAATGACACCTGAGGTTGTCATTTGGCCTCCATATCTGTATTCACACAAATATGCATGCATTCTGACCTACATGCACATGGACAAGCATGTATATACACATATACAATATTACCTCCAAGCCATCTCTTGTATAAGCTTTGGTCCCTTCCTCACTATTAGTGGGTACCAGGATGCTCCCCACTAGCTTCTATTGGGATGAGCCCAATAGAAGCTAAAAACCTTCTCAGGTTACCTTCTGTAAGTAAACCCAGCCAAGCAGCACTAGAATCCACTAGAACTCATTTGGAGAATGGCTAAAGTTTACTTCTTATAAAGGCCTTTGGCTGTAAAATTATCACAAACTTTGATTCAAATAATACTATTTTAAAGAAAATAAATATCTTTTTTAAAAAGAAAAATCAAGAATGGATCTAAGACAAAAATCAATTATGCTACAATTCTAATAATAATCCAGCTGTATTGTTTACCCTCCACCAATTGATGGTAAGGCCCTTTTGCTGAAGACACTATTTATTTATATCATCAAACATGAAGAAATCAAACCAGTCTCCAACTAGAAGTTTCACCTCTGTTTACTACATTCATGGTGCTAGAAGGTACATGCTACTGGCGGAGAAAACTGATCATCAATAATGATTCTTCCAGTCACAAACCCTGTGACCTACAACAGTGATCTGCTGGCAAGATACACTGGTGAACTAGTGCACAAATATTTTTGAACAATCAACTATTTTGCTTATGGTTAAGGCCCACTGCATGAGATGGGAACCATACCTGAGACTCTTGAAGTGGCCAAGAACTTGGAACTAGCTAGGTCTATGGGAAAACCCACTACAATTGTTCTACTAAAGAAACATAGCAACAAGATGACTCCTAATGACATTCTGCCCTACTACTCATAGATCCGTGCTTTGTTCAACTCTCATGAGAAAGGCTTCTTCTTGCAGTAGATGGGAATTAACACAGAGACCCACAACTGGACAATGTGCTGAGAGTGAAAGATTTTGGAGCATTCAGTCCTAAATGGGATAACTTCATCAAATCCCTCCCCTCAAGGCTCAGGGATCCATGCAGACGAGGGAGCAGAAAGATTGTAAGAGCCAGAGGGGATGGAGAACTTCAAGGAAACAGCTTCTTTCAGACACAACAGTACCAACACATGTATAAACTCACAGAGACTGTGACAGCATGCAAAAGACCTGCGGAAGTTCAAACTATACAAAATCTCAGCATGAAGAAGAGGAAACGGACACAAAAGCCTGCCTCTTACCACAAAGCTATTTCCAACTGAAACTGCTCAGAAAAGGAAGCTCAGTTTTCTCCAATGAAGTGCCATTGATATATTCAACAACACTTCAGGGTAGGCTCCATGCCCAGGAGTCAACAAAAATGTTTTGTAGCAGGCCCCCAGGGCTTAGCACAACTAACACCATGTTGGAGGCACTATTCTGACCTGAGAACACAGTATTTAGGTCCCATCACCTGTTAAAATGGGAACAAAGAACTAACCCAGTGTTTTTCAACCTGTAGGTCATGGCCCCCCTTAGGGGTTGAATAACCTTTCATAGGGGTTGCCTAAGACCATCAGAAAGGACAGATATATAATTATGATTCATAACAGTAGCAAAATTACAGTTATGAAGTAGCAATGAAAATAATTTTATGGTTGGGGTCACCACAACATGAGGAACTATATTAAAGGGTTTCAGCATTATAAAGCTGAGAACCATTGGCTTAATCTAGCAAAGATGTAGTCTATATTGCAGGATCCAATGCACTAACCCTGTTTTGTCTTTTGTAGTTTTGCTTCTCCATAACTGTTCTTGCTAACCCAAGTCTATCAACTAGGATGTGGGCTTTGCACATAAAAGCAAAGTGAGGCTTGGGGCTGTGTTACTTGGGAATGTCCCCCTTGAAGCTGCCAGCAGGCAATACAGACTTTTTATTCAGCTTTAAAAGTGTCTGTGTGTGTTCTCTGGTGGACTTATCTCAAAACAGTTTCTTTGTGACTTTTTTGTTTTGTTTAGTTTGGCTTGGTAAGTTTGTTGTATCATGTTTCCTTTGTTTGGTTGGTTGGTTTTTTTTTTGTTTTTTGTTTTTTTTTTTTTTTAAGAGCAAAAGAGCCTGAAGTTGGGTGGGTAGAGGGATGGAAAGGAATTGGGTGAAAAGAAAAAAATATAATCAATATATATTGCATGAAAACAACACTTAAATTTTTTAAAAAAGGAAAAAATATATGAAAAGATTGTTGTACAAAAGAGGGGAGGGGCTGGAGAGATGGCTCAGCAATTAAGAGCACTTACTGTTCTTTTTTCTTTTAAACACATTTTTATTTTGTGAATTTCACATCATGCATCCTGTTCCCTCTCATCTCCCACTTCCCCTCAGATCCACCCTCCACACTTGCAATCTGTCCCAGCAAAAAAAAAATTACAACTCATTGTGGAAGCTGGGGTGTATCTCAGTGTGTCCCATAATATTCCCTTTGTGTACACATTTTGCTTGCAAATGTTCATTATAATGACTCCTTGGTCTGGTACGAGGCCTCTAGTTTCTGCTACTTTGTCAGTACTGGAATCTCACTGGAACTCCTCTCACATATGCTATAACTGTCCTGTGTGATGGAGATCCTGTAGTTTTGGATTATGGAACTGGCCTCTTCTAGCACTCCAGCAGTTCATCCATGGGGTAGATGTTGGGGTGGGCCAACTCAAAGCCCTGGTTCTGGACCTGCAACCCCCACTTGCATGGCCAGTTCTACTATGGAAAGGTGTATGGCCTGTTCTCCTGACTGCTATAGCATGTGAGAGGCAGGAACAGTTCTCCTGCTCTTGTGAACCCACCTGAGCCAGATCTCCTGTTGGCCAATGGTGGTGAGGGCAAAAGGGATGGGAGGGCATCTCTCCCCAGCCAACACCACCACATAGCAGACAGAAGGCAGGGCGGGCTCTCCCACACCCACTCCCTCAGGGTTGGCTCACTCACAACCCTCACATCCAGGGCCAGACAGAGTTCTTCTAGTTTCTGGCTTGTTTTCTGTCCTGTGAGCCCATCTGGTGCTTGCCTGATACTGGTCTGGTAGTCATCACAGGCTACGCCATGGAACCAAAGTGGTATGGGTATCCAGATTGCTTTTTTTTCCAGGAATGTTAGGCTCCTATTCATTCAGATGTTCATAGGTCAGAACACTGTAGTTATAGCCTTTCTCCTCTCTGCCACCTACTGATGCACATGTGACATAGCAGCCACATCTGCAATGCCTCTAGGGGCAGGAGCACTTACTGTTCTTGCAAAGGAACTGAGTTCAGTTCCAGCACCTATATCATGTGGCTCAAAATCGCTTATAACTCTGGCTCGAGGGGATCTGACACCTCTGACCTCCATGCTCACCTGCACATAACAACCTATCTACCTACCCACCTACCCACCTACCCACCAAATTAAAAACAAAATAAATACCCAAATAGAATTTTCTGAACCCCCCCCACACACACCTTGGAGGAGAAGATGCAAGATATCCTACTAGAACTGAGCTCTCCACAGTCTTTTGTTCTTTGCCTGTTAACTAGTTTGAGTCTCTGTATTTATTAATCAACATCAAATGCAAAAGAAGCTTCTGTTAAGTGTTGATAGATGCACTAATCTATGGATATAATTGCAAAAACTTAAGGGGTACGTTCATTGCTGTGTCCAGTTGGTAGAATAAGAATATAATAAAGCTGGTATCAACCTATAAACTTCATTTCTACTGGTTAGCTTTCATGGTGCTAGAATGTGCTATGTACACTACCAAGGGAGAAAAATAACCAATGGTCTTAGCAGCTGTGAACATAGAAAACTATAATAACAATTAGACTGGCAAGATATTCCCACTGGTATGATAGTGGCATGAATGTTATGGGAGTAACCAATCCTTTTCTGCTTGAATTTAAGACCCATTCCACAAGAAGAAACTCACACTTGGTACTATTAACTGGACCAAAAACTCAACATTGGCTAGGTCATAGGCCCTAGGGGAGAACCTAGTACTACTACTCAACTTAATTTTTATGTAAAGAATTTGGTGCACAAATATATTTTCAGTTGACAAAGCATAGAACTAAAACATATAAAATAATAATATTCCAGGTGTTCTATACATATTGGAAACAACAACAAAAACACTGATGAAGTTAAGCATTGAAAGAATTAGAGGCTCCATTTCCTGGCCCACAGCTCTACCTACATTCCTGGATGTCTGATGCCATGAAGGACTACCAGGTGAGACCCCTCCAACCCAATCACCTGCCTGCTGATCCCTAAAAGCATTCCAACAATATTAAACTGCACCTACTCCCCTGGGCTCCATTTTCTTGCCCACAACTCTGCCTACATTTACTAAACACCAGCATAATAACACATTCAACAAGAACCAGGATAGTATGGCACCACCAGAACCCAGCTATCTTACTACAGCAAGCTCTGGATATCCTAGCTGAAGAACAAGAAAATGTCCTTAAATCCAATCTTATGAAGATGATAGAGGCCATTAAAGTGGCAATGAATAAATCCTTTAAAGAAATACAGGAAAATGCCATCAAACACATTGAAGAAATGAATAAAACTTTTCAAGACCTGAAAAAAATGGAAAAAGAAAACACAAACTGAGGAAATCCTGGAGATGGAAAACCTAGGTAAGATAACAAACTACAGATACATCACCACCAAAATATAAGAGATAGAAGAGAGAATCTCAGGCATAGAAGATACAATAGAAAAGTTGATACATTGGTCAAAGAAATGTTAAATCTAAAAAGTTTCTAACATAAAACATCCAGGAAATTTGGGACACTATGAAAAGACCAAACCTAATGATAATAGGAATAGAAGAAGACTCCCAAATCAAAGTTCCAGAAAATACTTTCAACAAAATCATAGAAGAAAATTTCCACAACCTAAAGAAAAAGATACCTATAAATTTATAAGAAGCTTACAGAACAACAAATAAATTGGATCAAAAAATCCTCCCACCACATAAAAATCAAAACACTAAATGTACAGAACAAAGAATGAATATTCTCACAAGGGAAAAAGGCCAAGTAACATAACAGACCCATTATAAATATACCAGACTTCTCAACAGAAACTTTAAAAGCCAAAAGACCTAGGCAGATGTCTTCAAGAATCCAAAAGATCACAGAAGCCAGCCCAGACTACTAAATCCAGCAAAACTTTCAATCACCGTAAATGAAGAAAACAAGATATCCCATGACAAAGCCAAATTTAAACAATATCTTTCCACAAATCCAGCCATCCAGAGGATACTAGAAGGAAAACTGCTACACAATGATGCTAATTATAGCCAAGAAAACACATGAAATAAATAACCCCACACCAGCAAAACCAAAAGAAGGAAGCACGCACGCGCGAGCGCAGACACCCACACACATACATGCACACACACACAGCCACCACCAACATCAAAATAACAGGAATTAACAATCATTGATCATTAATATTTCTCAACATCAATATATTCAACTCCCCAGTAAAAAGATACAGAAAAACCGAATGAATGCAAAAACAAGATCCATCATTCTGCTGCATACAAGAAACACACCTCAGCAACAAAGATAAGCATTACCTCAGAGTAAAGGTAATCAAAAAAAAAAAAAAAAGATTTTCAAAGCAAATGGACCCAAGAAGGAAGCTGGAGTAGCCATTCAAATATCTAGTAAAATAGACTTTCAACCAAAATTAATCAAAAAGAGATGGGGAAGAACACTTCATATCAAAGGAAAAATCCATCAAGATGACATCTCAATTCTGAATATCTATGCCCCAAATACAAGGGCACTCACATTCGTAAAAAAAAAAAAAAAAAAAAATTAATAAAGCTTAAATCACACATTGAACCACAGCTGCTAATAGTGGGAGACTTCAACACCTCACTCTCACCAATGAACATGTCATCCATACATAAACTAAACAGAGAAATAATGAAACTAACAGATGTTATGAATCAAATAGACCTAACATATATCTACAGAACATTTCACCCAAACACAAAAGAATACACCTTCTGACCACCTTACAGAACCTCTTGGCCACAAAGAGTCTCAACAGATAAAAGAGAACTGAAATAATCTGTATTTTATCAGACCATCATGGATTAAAGCTGGACTTCAACAACAACAGAAACAACAGAAAGTCTACAAACTCATAGAAACTGAACAATTCCCTAGTCGATGACCACTGGGTCAAGGAATAAATAAAAAATTAAAGACTTTCTAGATTTCAGTGAAAATGAGTGCAGAACATACTCAAACTTATGGGATACAATGAAAGCAGTGCTAAGGGGAAAGTTCATAGCACTAAATGCCTTCATAAAGAACTCGGAGAGATCCCATACTATCAACTTAGCAATATACCTAAAAGCTCTAGAACAAAAAGAAACAAACACCCCAAGAGAAGTAAATAAATGGCAGAAAATAATTAAACTCAGGTCTGAAAGCAATAAATTAGAAACAAAGAGAACAATGCAAAGAATCAATAAAACCTAGAGTTGGTTCTTTGAGAAAATCAACAAGATAGACAAACCCTTAGCCAAAATAACTAAAAAGCAGAGACACAATATCCAAATTACCAAAATCAGAAATGAAGACAGGACATAATAACAGACAAAGAGGAAATCCAAAGAATCATTAGGTCTTACTTCAAAAACCTATATACCACAAAATTGGAAAATCTAAATGAAATGGATAATTTTCTTGATAGATACCACTTACCAATGTTAAATCAAGACCATTCAAACATAAACTTTTTTTTCATTTCTTTTTCCTTTTCCTTTTTTTTTCTTTTTCTTTTTCCTCTCCTTTTTTGTTGTTGTTCTTTGTTTTTGTGGGTTTGTGTGTCTGTTGGTCTTTTTTTTAGTTTTCCCCCCATAGCAAGGAGACACCTTTCACTGGCAGTACTGCCTCGTAGGCCCCCGGTGTATGAAGAGGCCCTCAGCCCTCATATGACTCCTGATCTGTGGCGAGAGACTGTTATGCAGGGACACTCCACCCCAGAGGATCAAGACGGAAGGGTCAGGGGGTAGAGCATGGGAGGGTGGGGCTGGGAAGCGGGAAAAGAGGACAATATGTTAAGGATGTAACCTGTAGCAACAAACAAATAAATTTATTAATTAAAAAAAAGCAGGTAACAACGTTAAAACACTGTAAATAAAATAAAGGATACAGCCGTTCAACCAGGTTTTATAAACCTCCAAGTGTCGAAAAAATGTAGAGCTAAGGTAAAATACAGGAGAAGTGTGGTGTTAACCCATGCCTTTAACTTCAGCAGAGAAGGGAGGAGCACCATAGAGTTAGTGGACTTATAAATTCTAAATTCTAGAGTTACACGGAACAGGGTGGTGAGGGTGCACACCCTTATTCCCATCATTCAAGAAGAGTACAACCTTAATCCCAACACACTAGAGACAGAAACAGGCAGATCTCAGAGCTCAAGGTCAGCCTGATACAAAACAAACTCTAAATAGAGAAAAACATCGATCCAGGAGTGGTGGAACACATCTTTAATCCCTTCAGATGGGAACCACAGGTCTTTGATCCCAATAATTAGAATGCAGAGACACACACATAGGATTTGGAAGGACCTAAGTTTAAAAGCTACTTACAAAAGGCCCACTCAATACAAACAAATTGTCCTTCAAGATCTCAAAATATATACACTAAAGCTGGTTTAGCTCCAAAATAACAAAATAATTTCTTCTTTAAACCAGATTGAAAGATGTGGTCTTAAATGAAGATTTTTTTTTGATATCGTGACATATCAGCTCCTGAGAGCACCCCTCATTCTACTCCAAGTAGAAGATAAGCATCGGAGAATCTCCAGTGTGAGATGGTTGAATTAGTGGCAAGCCTATCTCTTGGCATGTAAAAACTCCTTGCTTCAACTGCAGACAGACTGCTGTCCAAAAAGGACAAAACTTGGTAGCAGGGAAGTCGACAGCCTAGCTCTGCCAAGACAGGGTAGGTTAGTCCTTCATAATCCCTGCTCTACAATAAATGTCTGTCAGAGAAACAGGACCAAAAGGCTGAAGACTGATGCTGGAATGTATGGAGAGAAAATGGGAACTGTCCAGGTAGTCACTGGTTTGTCATTTCTTAGTATTGGAAGCTGCAGGCCCTGTAATTCCTATATAATCAGACATATTTATCCTTCTCAGCTCTCTGAGGTGGTTGAAGAATAGACAGCTTGAGTCTCATAGCTAAATTTTGAGTTGTTTAGGAATCAAGATGGCGTTCTAGATCTATGAAGATGGTTATAATAGTGATGCAAGTTAGTATGAAAGCTAAGTCAGTTATAGAACTTTAAACTCATGGAGATGGTTAGAAGGTAGAAGGTTAAAGTCAGGGGCCAAATATGTATGAACTGGACATTGGGAAGGTATACTGGGCCATTTAACTCTCATAAATGTGGCATAGTTAATTCTGCTGTTTTGTATAGAATTTACTGTTATAAGAGAAAGGACCATTTGTTGGACTGAAAAGGGAAGCTGTTGGGGGGGAAGAGGGGGGAAGGGTGGGGCAGGAAGGGGGAATAGGGAAGGGTTTGTGACTGAGATGTAACTTGAAGAAAAAAAAATAAAGTACTTATATAAAAAAAACCAAAAAAAGAACATTCAAACAATTTAAATAGATATATAAATCCTAAGGAAATAGAAGCAGTCATTAAAAGTCTCTCTCTCAAAAAAAAAAAAAAAAAAAAACCCAGGGACAGATGGTTTTAGCACAGAATTCTATCAGACCTTCAAAGAAGAACTAATACCAATACTCCTGAAACCATTCCACAAAATAGAAGCAGAAGGGTAGAAGGATCATTGCTGAACTCATTCTATGAAGCCACAGTCACCCTGATACCTAAACCACACAAAGACCCAACAAAGAAGAGAATTTCTAACCAATCTCCCTTAAGAACATTAATGCAAAATATACTCAATAAAATACTCACAAAACAAATTTAAAAACACATCAAAAACATCATCCAACATGAACAAGTAGGCTTCATTCCAAGGATGCAAAGATGGTTCAACATTTAAAAAAAAATCTATCAATGTAATCCACCATATAAACAAACTGAAAAAAAAAAACACAGTCATCTCATAGATGCTGAAAAGGCCTTTGATAAAATTCAACACTCCCTCATGATAAAATGTTTATAGATGTCAAGGATATGAAAAAACATAATTAAAGCCTATACACCACAAATTGATAGGTAATTGATAGTTTATCTCAATTACATGGAGATAAACTGAAAGCGAGTCCACTAAAATCAGAGACAATGCAAGGCTGACCGCTCTCTCCATTTCTATTCAATATAGTACTTGAAGTTTTAGCTAGAACAATAAGACAACTAAAGGAGATCAAAGGGATAAAAATTGGAAAGGAATAAGTTAAAATATTGCTATTTGCAGATGATATGATAGTATACATAAGTGACCCTCAAAATTCTACCAGAGAATTCCTACAGCTGACAAAAAAAAACCTTCAGCAAAGTGGTTGAATACAAAATTAATTCAAAATAATCAGTAGCCCTCCTTCATACAAATGATAAACAGGCTGAAGAAGAAATTAGGGAAACAACACCCTTCACAATAGCCACAAATAATATAAAATATCTTGGTGTAACTCTAACCAAGCAAGTGAAAGACCTGTATGACACTTACTTCAAGTCTTTGAAGAAGATATCAGAAAATGGAAAGATCTCCCATGCTCTTGAATTGTAAAATTAACATAGCAAAAATGGCCATTTTTACCAAAATTGATCTACAGATTCAATGCAATTCCCATCAAAATTCCAACACAATTCTTTAAAGACCATAAAAGAGCAATTCTCAACTTCATACAGAAAAAAAAGAACCCAGGCTAGCTAAAACAATCCTGTAAAATAACAGAACATCTGGAGGTATCACCATTTGCAGGTACAACTTGATCTCAAGCTGTAGTACAGAGCTATAGTAATAAAAACCACATGGGCATCATGAAAACAGACAGGTTGATCAATGGAATTGAATCGAAGACCCAGAAGTAAACCCACTCACTTATGGATACTTGATTTTTGACAAAGAAGCCAAAACTATACAATGGAACAAAGAAAGCATCTTCAGCAAATGGTGCTGTTCTAACTGGATATCTGGATGTAGAAGAATGAAAATAGATCCATATCTATCACCCTGTACAAAACTCAAATCCAAGTGGATCAAAGACCTCAACATAAACCAGATACACTAAATCTGATAGAAGAAAAAGTGGGAACAACCTTGAACTCATTGACCAGAACACTCAGACACTAAGATCAACAGTTAATAAATGGGACCTTATAAAACTGAAAAGCTTCTGTAAGGCAAAGGACACCATCGAAAGGACAACATGGCAGCCTACAGAATGGAAAAGATCTTCATCCAACAGAGGACTGATACCCAAAATATATAAAGTACTCAAGAAATTAGACAGCACAAACCAAACAATCCAATTAAAAAATAGGGTACAGAGTTAAACAGAGAATTCTTAACAGAGGAATCTTTAATGCCCAAAAAGCACTTAAAGAAATGTTCAACATCCTTTGTCATAAGAGAAATATGTCATAAGAGAAATTAACATAGCAAAAATGGCCATTTTTACCAAAATTGATCTACAGATTCAATGCAATTCCCATCAAAATTCCAACACAATTCTTTAAAGACCATAAAAGAGCAATTCTCAACTTCATATGGAAAAAAAAGAACCCAGGCTAGCTAAAACAATCCTGAAAAATCAAAACAACTCTGAGATTCCATCTGACATCTATCAGAATGCCTAAGATCAAAAACTCAAGCGAGAGTTCATGCTGGCAAGGATGTGGAGCAAGGGAAGCACGCTTCCATTGCAGGAGTGCAAATTTGCACAACCACTTTGGAAATCAACTTGGTGGTTTCTCAGAAAATTGAGAATAGTTCTATCTCAGGACCCAGCTATATCACTCTTGCCCATATACCCAAAAGATGTACTACCACACCACGAGGATACTTGCTCAACTTTGTTCATAGCTAGAAACTAGAAACAACCTACACTTCTCTCAACTGAAGAATGGACAAAGAAAATAAGGTACACTTACACAGTGGAATATTACTCAGCTATTAAAAACAAGGGCATCATGAAATTTGCAGGCAAATGGATGGAACTAGAAAAGATCATCCTGAGTGAGGTAACCCAGACCCAGAAAGACACACATGGAGGATATTAGTCATAAAGTACAGGACAACTGTGCTACAATCCTCAGACCCGAAGAAGCTAAATAACAAATAAGGCCCAAGGGAGGATGCTTGAATCACACTGAAGAGGGGAGATAAAATAGAGATCTGGGGTGGATGGAGGGAGGGAACTGGGTGGGAGAGGGGGTGGGGAGGGGAATAGGAGGCATCAAGTGTGGGGAAGATGGCAGGAGAGAGAACTGGAATCAGTGGGTGGGGGCTATCTTTGGGACAAGCTAGAAGTCTAGAACAATGGAACCTTCTAGGAATCTATGAGGGTGACTTTAACTAAGACTTCTAGCACTAGGGAATCATGAACATGAAATGGTCACCTACTGTAACCAGGCAAGACTTACAGTGAAGGGGTGGGGACACCAACTCAGCCACAAAACCTCCAGCCTGCAATTTGTCCTGTCTACAAGATGTGCAGAGATAGAGAGAGAGCATACAGTGAGGGACTGGTCAACCAATAATTGACCCAACTTGAGTCCCATACCATGAGAGAAAGCCCACCCTTGACACTATTAATAATCTTCTGCTATACTTCCAGATAGAGCCTCGCATAACTGTCATCTGAGCGGCTTCATCCAGTAGCTGATGGAAACAGGTGGAGACCCCCAGGGCAGCGCAGGGGGGGGGGCGGGGGGAGTGGGGGGGGGGGGGGGGGGGGGGAGGACTGAGGAACCAGAGAGGTCAAGGACATTACAAGAAAACATACAGAATCAACTAACCTAGGCCCATGGGGCTCAAAGAGACAGAACTACCAACCAGAGAGCATGCATGGGATGGACGTAATTCTCACATGAGGACCAAGCTGTACATAAGAGATGTACAGCTTGGTCTTCATGTGAGAACTCTAATAGCAGGAGCAGGAGTTATCTCTGACTCTGTTGCCTCTTCCTTTCCCTTAACTGGCCTGCCTTGTCTAGCCTCTATAGGAGAAGATACACCCAGTCCTACTACAACTTGATAAGCCTAGGCAGGTTGTTTGCCATGGGAGGTCTCCCTTTCTCTGGGAGAAAGGGAGAGGGGGCAGGGAGGAGGTGAGAGGGAAGGACTGGAAGGAGAGGAGGGAGGGGAAGCTCTAATGGAATATAAAGTAATTAATGAAAAAAAAATAAAAGTGAACTCTGATCTTTGAAGAAAGAGAGGGAGAGGTAGAGACAGAGAGAGAGAGAACTAGAAAATACAGACACTGACATACATGGGTTTAATGTACCATGGGAGTCAGTGGATTTGTTTTACTGAAAAATAGAGAACATTAATAAAGCCAGCACAGCACTTAGGTTGAGTCAAGCTAAGAGAATTTCTATGTTGCATCCAAGGGAGAGAGTGTCCATGAAAGGTTCCAGGACAAACCAGAAAGGACATAATCATGTAAATGAGCCAAGAAGCAAATGGGAAGGAGAATCAAGGTGACATCAGGAACAGGAGAGACTTCCCATGAATTATTCGTTACAGAAAAGAGCATATTTCATATCCCAAGGCAGATAACTTCACAGACTGCTTTTCAGGTCTGTGTTAACTTGGCTGCTCTTTGCTGACACAGAGGGGAGCGTTTGCTTCTCAGGGAGTATGCTAAGATGAGCTCAAGACCCTGCATTAAAGAGCCCTAGCTACAATTCTGATGCTGATGTGTCTGTCACTCAGGGTCTCTCATTTCCCTTGACTATAACAATGAATAGCTGCAACTCAGAGTGGCTGTGGCAATCATGGAAGATGTCTGATACAAACCTTCTCTCCAAAGCTGCTCAACCAATGTGTGTTTTTCTTTGCTTCCCGTCTGTTATCTCTAGGATGCAGCATAAAATGATCAAACACTGAGAAGGATTTCCTAGCCATCCTTTTACTACGTGTGTGAATTGCTGGCTCTTGTCCATTTTATTCCTAACCTGGGCCACTTACAAATTTCTCTACAAAGAATAGGAAATGTTCTGCTTCATAGCCCAGGATATGTGCTTTTGTGATCTCCTGATTGATTTTATTGATTTTATTTCACACTACTTTGGTCATAGTTCTCAATTTAGGTGTTCCTTCACACCATGCCATTTCAATAGTTTAAAGAAACCCCTAGAATTGTGCAGTGTATCACCCAGTGGAGAGTCAATTCTCTTCAGTAGGCCCGCTTCCTGTAGGAAGTCAAGAGAACTAACCTAGATATCTACAATAATGCCTGTCACAGAAATGACATCTGACCAGTCTAAGGGAAGCTCATCACTTCTAGGTACTCTATAGCCCATGCTTCTCACTGTAGGGATGCTTCATAGGGTATCTGAGGCACACATGGTAACACTAAATCTATGAATGAACCATACTTTACTCCCATTTTGCACAAATTCTTGTCCTACTGAGTTTTGTCAACTTCTTTGTTTCTTTTTCAGGGGAAGGTTGTTTTGTTTTTAGATTTAGGCTTTTTGGTTGGTTGGATTTGGGTTGGATGGTTGGTTGGGTTTTTGTTTTTTTGTTTGTTTGTTTGGTTGGTTGGTTGGTTGGTTGGTTTGGGGGTTTTGAGTTTGGAAGGTTTTTGCATTCTGTATTGGATGAATTACCAGTAAGAAAATCTGTCTGCGTTCTGTTTATTCTGGTAAACACAGTGTGGCCTGAGAATAGGTTAAAATATAAATGCTGTGTATGAATGAATAGTTGAAACTAATATGATCCTTTCTGTACACAAATAGTTAATTTTAGATGCAAATATACAAATATCAGAGAAGAAATAAAGTGCACATTTCTGTGTGTGTTCATGCATGTTCATGTGTGTGTGTGTGTGTGTGTGTGTGTGGACTTCTGTATGCATGTGCATTTCTGTGTGTGTTCATGCACATTCATGTGTGTATATGGACTTCTGTATACATGTGGAGACCAGAGAATCTCAACAATCATTATTCAGGCACCATTCACTACTTTTTTAAGACAGAATCTCTCACTGTCCTTGTCCAGCAAGCTGCAGGAATTTGCCTGTCTCTTCAATTTCCCTAGCACTCAAACAAGTATTAGAGGCATGATCCACCATGCCTGGCATCTGAGTATCAAACCCGGATTGGGTCCTTATACCTGCAGAGCAAGAATGTTAATGACTGAGCTCTCTCCCTAGTCTTTTATGATACAAAGTAAATCTAGAAGTTTAGAATGCAAGTTTCAGTGTGTCTGGAACCCAAAATCTTCAGACATAAATTCCAACATCATTCCAGAGAGTTCCAAGAATCTTCTCACACTGAACCTGATGTTTCCTCCTGAGCAATTGGATTCCAGCTGTCAGACAAATCTCACAGCCAGAGGCGGTGGCATCAGCCCTGGGAACACAGGACTGTCCAAAACAAAGCCCACATGTTAGCTGCTGAGATGTACTGTTGAATTTTTCATACTATTAGAGGTGCTGACAGACAGGTGGGCATGGCAGTTAATATCATGGTAAACTCAATTTTCTAGATTTCAAACAGTTTTGAAATTTTTATTCATTAAAATGCCCCCCCAAATAGCAATTCAAATTCAGAGGTTTACTTCTGAAGTAATAAATGGGATTAGAAGCTCTGTGTCCCCAAGCCACCCCTTCAGGAGCAAATTTATAGTCGTGCATACATGGACCTTATTTTTACTTGATGGAGAAAAATATTTTCTGTATAACACATTGCTTCTGTCATGTGTGTTACTTAGCATCTTTTGACATGAGGATGGTCTGGCTGAAGCAAGGGTGAATCTCAGTGGTCAACATTACCATGGTGTTAGTCGTCTTGAGCTATCTACAAGGAACCGTTAACACAAAATACAGAATGCCTTGAGAGTAGTTCACTTTGTTTTCCCTGCTGGGCAGAGCCTGCAGCACCCTCCCTTAGAGTACACATTAACTGTGGGAACCATTGTGGGGCATAGATTCTCAAACAGGGCTGAGATTTGCTGAGCTTGTGATATGATGCAGACCTTGTGCTGTGCACTCTGGACCAGTAGCTAATGATGAGAAATGCGAGAGGTGAAAGTTATTACCATCACACCCCTGGGGAGAGAATAGATTTAGTGATGTGTACCTGCTTCTTCAAGGTTGCACAACTGGCTTACTAAAGCCAAGTGGACTAACCTCAAACTCCATGTATTCTCAAGCACTTCTAAACAGATTACTGCTATCTATAGAAGGAGCAGCAGCGGAAGGCAGCTCCAATTAGTGTTTAAAATAAACAGTACAATAGCAGCAATCTCTGGGGCATAGATGCATGTCACTAAGGCCAACTCGATGATATTGTCCCCTTGCCCTTTGAGACCCGAGATGCTCTGGGATGGATGTTACACATGCATACATTTCTTCCTGTTACAGATTCTCCTGCAGAGATTTTTTTTTTTAACTTGATTCTAATCTACAAGATTTGTTCCATGAGGTCCAGTGTTACAAATTTTTAAATGCCTGGGTTGAATGGCTCAGCCTGTAATTCCAGCACTTGAAAGGTGGGTGCAAAAGGGCCACTGAGGGTTTGAGGTTAGCCTGGGTGTGGTGGTTTGAATAAGAATGGCCCCATAGGCTCATATATTTGAATGTTGGGGCTTCAGGGAGTGGCAGTATTTGAAAAGGATTAAAAGATTAGGAAGTGTGCCTTGTTGTAGTAGGTGTGGTCTTGTTGGAGATGTGCCATTGGGGATGGGATTTAAGGTTTCAAAATGAATTAGTATATAGCTCTCAGCTACTGCCCCAGTACCATGTGAACCACCATACTCCCTGCCCTGATGAAAATGAACCTCTGAAATTGTAAATCAGCCCCAATTAATAATAGTGCCACTCCCTGAGGACTAAGCAATAAAACAGTCACAAAGCTACTGGGCTACAGAGCAAGATTCTGCCTTAAAAAAAAATAACTCAGAACATTGGCTCCTGAACAAACCACAAAATTCCTTCACGGGATTGTGAAATGAAGAATCACAAACAGATAATAATGACTTTTACAGGGAAAAAATATTTTGAAGTTTATTATGTACTTTTTCATCTGGCTGTATCTATTTTATACAAGTTCAAAGCCTGCAATAAAGAAAAATATTGAGCAATTAAACGCTGCAAAACACTTCTGTGTTATGACTTATAAAAAATTAAGTATTTGTAGGTAATTTCATGTTTCCAAAAGGAGTGCTGTAATTCTGAACCAGTATTAAAATGAAATAAATCTTACAGTATGCTAATTTAGTAGCTATCATATATTACATTAGTAAAGTAAACTAATTCAATTGTAGAGAAGGCTATGACATAATAAAGTGTCTCTCAGAAAATAAGGAGGAGGAGGAAATTATTAAGTCAAAAATATCATTATCAAGAAATTAATTATTTTAGCATATTTTCAGTAAGAAATCACCATCTCTTTTTTTAAATGGACATTGGAGCTTTGTGTTGGATATGAAATATGTCCTTTGAAGAATAATATTTGAAATAGAATTTGGGAAATTTTTTCAAGTACTGGCAAAATTTTCCATCAGTAAAATATTTTTAAATCTCCTTATCTTGGATTATACTTATTGTTTTAAAACCCAAAAAAAAAAGCTTGTATGCATGAGTGCAGGATATTGTTATTATACAAAGGAAGAAGGATACGGGGCTGAGGAGAAAGCTCATACTGTACAAATGTGGGTGTACACAGAAAGCCAGACACAGTGGCACACATCTGAAACCTCAGCATTTCTACGAAGAGATGGGAGAAGGTCGTTGCTGGTGGATACAACAATGAGTGAAGCACAGACCGTGCCTCAAACAAGGTGGAAGGAAGGCTAAGAACAACAGCTGAGGTTTTCCTCTGACCTCCACTGTGGCATGCAATGACCTCACACCCCTTAGATGTGGGGGAGGGGAGAGAGAGATTATTTTAAAGAGGGAAAATTAAGCATAAGTGAAAAACTGTCAAACTTAAAATAATCTTACCCACCACTAATGATTTCTTTTCTGAGCACAGATTCTCTCCTCTATCATTTCCTTCCTTCACAACTGTTATCTGCCCCTGGGCATCCTATCTGGGACCAGCAACAGTATCCAAGGGGTTGTCAGGGATCAGGTATTTTTGCTTACATCAAATAATTTAATCAGAAAATCAACCAGAGCTCTAAACAAAGATGTTTTTTTTTTTTTCTTTTTAAGGAGCAACTTGATGGCTCTCTAGGCAAATATCTAAACAAATGTACTGAGTAATTAAGTGAAAAGCTGACAACCATTTACAGGCAGATGATCCTGGTGGGGATTCATTTGAGAAGCTGGAAGAATCTCTTGTCTCCTGCTGGCTAGGTCAGCATTTTGACCTTGGCCTTGAGTTCTAGGTGGGTGCTCTCTGGTGCCCTCTAGCTCCATTTAGCTGGAGCTGTGTGGTTGCACCTCTACCCACGTTTTTCTGCATTCTCCTTCAGGAATTCTGCTTTTCTTTGTTTGGTTGGTTGGTTGGTTGATTTTGTTTTGCCCAGTTTCTGTAATTTACTATGAGTAATATTTTGGGAGGACACTACATACGCCAACTTGTTTTCTCTACTGAGTGCCCTCCAACCAAAAAAAAAAAAAAAGCTATATGCTTTTTTCATGGTCACATCAAAATTAAAGTGCACATGCTCCTTGAAAGCCTGGTCATCTGCGCTTTGTCCCTAACCTATAGTTTTTCTGTATGGAGAAAGTCATTTCTCTCAGGAGGGTTCCAGGAGACAGTCACGAGGAGGAACACCCCTAGGAAAGGACAACCTTCCAGAAAACCCATGCTCTAGGATGTAGTCACTCTATGCCGAGCGTTGTCTCCTGGAAAAGCAGGATACCAGACATTATAGTGGGCTGGAGGAAACTTTGCCTCAGTCTCTCTAAAGATTCACTCCTAGGACTGGGGAGATAACTCACTAGTAAAGGTGCCTGCCTCAAGGGTGATGATGAGAATTCAGATCCCCAGAAAGCC
>CAJQZJ010032054.1:5052777-5079889 GCA_907164525.1 Lophiomys imhausi | reverse complement strand
GTACCAAGCGTTCCATTTTAAGCTGGTAAACTGAAGGCTGTGGGCTCTGCATGCTAATCTACATTTTCATTTACCAACCAACCATTTATGGACCCATGTTTTGGACTGAGCTCCCACAGGTGATGTGCACAAACCACAAGGCTGCTTGGTTCAGCCCTGTTAGCATCTTCATTCAGGATGTGATTCTGGACAAAGAAACAAAATTTACAGTGTTTAAGAAAGCACAAGGAGCCGGGCGGTGGTGGCGCACGCCTTTAATCCCAGCACTTGGGAGGTAGAGGCAGGCGGATCTTTGTGAGTTCGAGGCCAGCCTGGTCTACAAAGCGAGTCCAGGACAGCCAGAGATATTCAGAGAAACCCTGTCTCGAAAAACCAAAAAAAAAAAAAAAAAAAGAAAGCACAAGGATCATATGTAATAAACTTTATCACATATAGGGTGACTGAGTCCACTCCAATAAACTTGTGATAAGAATGTATGAAAACAGGTAGTAGTAGCTAGCTTGTTCACTGCAAAAATTTTACATTTGGGAAATAGTTCTTGCTGTTAGCAATTACTGAGCGATAAAATATTTAAGGACTATGGTTTGTGAATCAACTATAGCGCTGAGTTAGACTGGCTGATGGGGCACCAGGGGAGGGGGTGTCTAAACTCTATTCTTTTTGTGACTTTTTGAAATTGTTTACCGTCTCTGACCCTTACTGGATAATATCAGGATCAGCTTAGTGACTCTTTGGAGAGCTAAATAATGGGATGGATGCAGATCATTTACGCAATAGCTAACTGACAATATGAACTCAGAAAGCCCAATGACAATTGTCCAAGTTTTCCAATTTTCTATATGAGGGACAAGTTTTCTCCTACAGCCAAGCTTGTATTGTGTCTTCAGTAAGAGCAGCAACATGCTGGGAGAAACCCCTCTGTTAATTGCAACTTGCTTTCCATGTATGTGCACGTGGTTATGTATAGGCAGGTGCTGGTGTGTGCTTGTGTAAGGAGGGCAGAAGTCAGCCATAGGTGTTGTCCCTCAATAGCCATCCACCTTGTTGTTTTTTTATATAGGAGTCTCTTACTGGCCTGGGCCTTTAAGTAGCCAGAGTGATCCCCAGGAACTAACCCATTTCCACATCCCTAGTACTAACATTGTAACTATACCACACCCAGCTTCTCATGAGGATTCTGAGGTGGGGGGAGTGTCACACTCAGATCTTCCAGTTTGCATAGCAATCATTTTATTGACTGGTATGTAGGCAAGTCTGTGGGACATTTCCTTGACTGATGATTGATGGGCATAGGTCCAGCCCACTTGGGGAGGTGTTGCCCCTAGGCCAGTGGTCCTGGGTTTTATAAGAAAGCAGGGTGAGTAACCCATGTAAAGCAAGCTGGTAAGCAGCACTCTTCCATGGTCTCTGCCCTGTTTCCCATTCATGATAGATTGTAAGATAAAATACACCCTTTCCAGTTTGCTTTTGGTCATGGCGATTACCACAGCAATAAAATGCAAACCAGGACACCAGCCTCTCACTGTTTTTTAGATAGGGTTTCATGTAGCCAAACTAGTGTTAAGGTCCCTATGTAGCCCAGGATAATCTTTATGTTCTGACCCTCTTGCCTCCACTCCCACCCTACCCCCAATGGTGGGGTGACAAGCATGTGACACATCATCTGGTTTATGCAGTACTGGTGAACCAATCCTGGGCTGGCTTCGTGCAGGCTAGGCAAGTGTCCTTCCAGGTCAGCTATATTCACAGGCCATTTTTTTTTTCCCTGAATGGAGGCCTGCATGCTCACACAATACTGATGAACAGTTTCATCAATGAGACAACCCACACTTCAGTACTGCACAAGGAAATAAACAATTTAAGAGGAAATTAGGTTAGATCTTTAAATTAAATTCCAGATTAAAAAAAAAAACTTCTAGTAGAAAAATGTACCCACTTGCCTTGTTATTAAGATCTAATATTCCCCCAATTGTGTAGTAACAGAGAATGAAGGCCATCCCCTAGGCGTGCTCATGAAAACATTTGGATAAACAGTTTAAGTAGACAGTGTGATTAAGGCCTTCTCAATAACATCAAAATCACCTACAACTCAATTCCACTCATTCAGGGAAAGAAATTACTTCAGTTCCAAGTTAATACGTGATTTCTTTTTAATGTAATAATTGGCAGACAATATTATTTGGCTTTGATATGCAATAATCCTAAATGTATCTGGAGGGTTATTAAATCAAGGCCAAGGAGAATAAGAAAATGCAATTGCTTTATTTTGTTCATTCTTTTCTCTGTGACCTGAATGTTCAGATGTTATTTATAAAATGTGTGTGTGTGTGTACTGAAAAGAAGGAAATAAGGTAATATTAAAACAAAAAGACATCATGATTTTACCAGGAAGGACCGAGAATGGAATTTAACACAGCAAAAGAAAAAAAAAGATTAAAGTCAGACATTCTACTGATTTTACACACTTCTGTTTTGTTTTGTTTTGTTTAATTTTAGATTGTGTGTGTGTGTGTGTGTGTGTGTGTGTGTGTGCGTGCGTGTGCGTGTGGGTGCTCACACATGAATGCCCTTACAGACCATCAGTTCCCCTGGAGCTAAAGTTGCAGGTAGTTAAAAGTCAACAATGCTGGGAACTGAACTTGGGCTCTCTAGAAAAGCAGCAAGAGTCCCTAACCACTGAGGAGCTATCCAGTCCCATTTAATCACCTCCTGTCTCTTACATGAATAGAGGAAAATGAATATTTATATTGCATTTCAGAGAGCTGGTGCGTTCTTACCTAAATACGTCTTCAGAAGTACAGTGTCAAACTCTTAAAAACATCTCTGAAACATTCCCTAAGAGCAAAAGAGATTGATTTCTAACCAAATTCGTAAGCCCTGTGAGAGACATAAGCTTAGCCTCTCGGGGGAAGTGTCTGAGGAAACCGCCTCACTGAGCACTCTGCCATGAAGCCACGCCTCTTTCACGCAAGAAGGGAGCTTCTGCTTCTGCGGTGTGGGAAGATCAGGGATGCTCAGGAGACTGCGAGTGTGGAGCACAGAGCTGCAATATGACAACATTTGAGGAGCCTGACTTGGTCTTTGACCAAAAATGAAAGTCTTTTACATTATGCGCACATCACAACACTCTGTGTATCAATTTGCCCCCAAACACCTTCAATATCACGTACTGGATCTAATACAACCCCACCAGGCAGTCCTCTGTGACATCACAAGCTGAACTGTTAAATTCTTTTTACATTTGTGTGTTTGGTGTTGGGAGTCGGGGAAGTGGACATATGCCAAGGTCTGAGTGTAGAGGTCAGAGGACAATTTAGGGGAAGTGGTTCTCTCCTTGGCTATGTGGGTCCAAGGAACCAAACTCCCGGCATCAGGCTTGGCAGCAAATGTCTTTACCCACTGAGCAATCTTGCCGGCCATAAGCTGAATCTTTACCTCATGTATGATATGATTCTCGTTATTCTACTATTACAGGAAACCAGAGCATCTACTATCAACTACTTTTGCTTCTTCCTGTCTATTCTGTGTCATGCAACAATGTCGTTGTGGGTGCCTGCCTCTCCCTTGGTCTCTAGTTCCTCATTTCCTATCCTCCTCCTGGTTGCCCCAGCACACGCCTTTTCCTATTCTTTTTTTCTTCTTGTCTTGTCCTTACCTCACTTCTGCAAGGTTCTTCCTCTCTGTTTAGACTTTGGCAACAGTGATTGTACTTTGAGGACACAAACATTTATCACTGGTCCCTTTTCTGAACTCTCGGGCTGTGTGTGGAAGCTGTTTATTTGGGAAGGTTTAAATCAATTAGATTATTCGGCCCTCTAATCTTGTCTGTTATCATTTGTTCCTGTCCTGGTTCAAAGGATAGTTTCTCGCACCAGGCTGGCCTCAGTAGTTAAAAGCACTTGCTGCTCTTGCAGAGGACCCAAGTCTAGTTCTCAGCACTGTGGGCAGGCTCATACCTAATCGCCTATAACCACAGCGTCAGGGACTCCAGCATTTTCTTCTGGCCTTCACACACACACACACACACACACACACACACACACACACACAAGGAGAGAGAGAGGGCAAGGGATACTGGGTGGGGGTTGGGGGAAGAGAAAGAGAGGGAGATAGGGGTGGGGGGAGAGAGAGACACACACACCATCACTCTTTTTTTTTTTTTTTTTTTTTTTGGTTTTTCGAGACAGGGTTTCTCTGTGTAGCCCTGGCTGTCCTGGACTCACTTTATAGACCAGGCTGGCCTCGAACTCACAAAGATCCACCTGCCCCTGCCTCCCAAGTGCTGGGATTAAAGGCGTGCGCCACCACCGCCCGGCTTACCATCACTCTTTGAAATTCAATGTCCTCTTGTCCCTATAAAATGTCTCCAGACTCCTTAATTGTAATGCCAAAGTTATTTTAATTCTCATGCACTCTCAACATCTCCACTACTAGTGTTTTGGTCCATTACCACTCTTGATTGCAACAACTTCTTGATTAAGCTCAGACTGCCAAGGTTGAGAGTCAATATCTCCTCAAACTTCTCTTTTGTCTCGTAATAACACCTCTCATGAAAGCTTATTGGAGTTTTCTTAACTGTTCCAATAAACTGCTACATTCTTAAATCTTTCAGAATATACCACCAGAAAGATCAATTACCGTGATTATTTAGAATTAGATATTATTGACTGTTTCAACATATCTGTAACTGTTGGTACGAAATGTGAATGGAGTTTACTCTTGGAAACTTTTCTGACATCTACCGATAGTTCCTTAGTCTCTTTCTTGATCTACTTACTAAACAGAAATTAGATATATAATTATACATAAAACTTCAGTTTTTGCATTTGGACTTCACTTAAGAATGCCAGATACTTTGCAGAAATGAAAATCAAGACACTACAAGTTGACGAATTACAGTTAGATGTGATTTCATGAGTCATCCTGCTCATACTACCAGGGGCTTACTCAATAGCTACCTAAACAAAAAGAGTCGAGGGGGAAATTTGGGAAGGAGAGAAAGAACCAAGTGAGAAGTCCCTTGTCCCTCAAGATAGGCCAAGGGACAGACATCTAAGGAAATTTTGCTGAAATGCGGGGGTATGTGGGAACTGGGACATTGGCAAGAGCTTACCCTGAGGATTTTGTAGTGAGCGAATGTCAATGGAGCATGGAAATTATTGACTATGTGGAGCCTGAGATGGGGAGTATGAGGAGAGGAGTGGGTAGATGTGGGTGCGACCCACATTAGATTAACAAAAGGAAAGAAATGAGAGAATGGCTTGATTGAGGGTAACCGGTGCTGACAGAGATGCTAGCCAGTCTAGGTAGAAGCTGCAAGTGTAGTGCCAGGGAATCAGAAGACTGGAGACTGTGCCCTCAGGGATGGGAGGCTATATACCAGCACCAAGGACAACAAAATCACAAGGCCCAGAACTCAAAAGAGTTTGCAGTTTGCATCAGACAAATTCATATCTTAAGCAGGTGGGCAAGTCTCCCAGAAGGGGGAAAAACCAAACTTTTCATTTTCTAATGGAAGAAACTAAAATATTGGTATTGAAAACACTGTCTTTTGGTTAGACCTGATGGCCCATGTCTGTAATCTCAGCCATTTTTTTTTTTTTTTTAGGAAGAAGAGCAGGGAGGATCTCCATAAGTTCAAGACCTCTCTGATCTCCATAGCAAGCTGTCATGTGAAACCCTGACTCAGAAAAGCCAAGTAACAACCAGAAAAACGTTTTTAAAATACTGATTTACTTTAGTTGAAAATGATCAAGAATAATTACATCGAATTCTATTTTAAAAAATACTGCATTCCATAAGGAAGTGGTTTTGTTTTGTTTTTACTGACACAAGGTAACACATGATTAATGACTCAGGGCTCAGAACCCCAGCCTCCTCGGACCCACCACCACCCCCTTTCCTGCCTCCTAACCCTTACTACTGGGGGCCCAACTGGATAACTCTTCCCTTTCTACTCCTGATCCAAGACTGCTTCTTGCAACCTCCTTTGCTAATTAGTCTCCACCTCTTCTATCATAACTATCTCTATTGAGCCTTTAAAATCCAGACTTTTTAAAATACCCTTTCTAATGTGTATGCGTGTGTGCTATATGTACAGATATGTACACATGGGATGCAGATTACTAAGGAAGCCAGAAGAGGGTGTTGGATCTCTGGACCTGGAGTTACAGGAGGTTGTGAATCGTATGTCATGGGTTCACATGGAAACAGAATTCCAGTCCTCTGCAAGAGCAGCAAGTGCTCTTAACCCCTGATCCATCTCCCCAGCATCCAGACTTCTTTCAACCTCTTCTGAGAAACATTTCAAAGCATCCCAAACCTGAGTTACACTTCTCAGTGCTCCTCTGAGACTGGACACACACATGTCATTATTGTACATCCCTGTCTGTGCTTGAAGTTTCCAGATTCCCCATTGGATTTCCCAAAGGTGCCAACCTTTTGAGGGAAGTCTTGGTCTCCTTTCTACTCTTTTCATTGGCTTAGTATAATGCTTAGGAATAATAATCAATAAATACTGTAATAAGCAAATAGAGTTATGTCTGCTGCTAAATGATAAAAGATTACAAGTACTGGTAAGGCTGTGAGGGGAAACTCTTGTACACAGTCATAGATGTGTAAAATTAGGACAGCTGTTATGGAAATAGTATGGAAGGGTTTTATTTTTTAAATACTTTATTTTTTTCTTCAAGTTACATCTCAGTCACAAACCCCTCCCTATTCCCCCTTCCTATCCCGCCCTTCCACCCTCTTCCTCCCAGAAGTTTCCCCTTTCAGTCCCACAGATGGTTCCTTCTCTTATAACAGTAAGTATTATACAAAACAACAGATATAAATATGCCACATTTATGAGAGTTAAATGGCCCAGTATACCTTCCCAATGTCCAGTTTATACATATTTGGCCCCTGACTTTAACCTTCTACTATCTAACCATCTCCATGAGTTTAAAGGTCTATATCTGACTCAACATTCATACTAACTTGCAACACACTTTTAAGAGTATCTTCTTAGATCTATAACACCCTCTTGATTCCTAAACAACTCAAAATTTAACTATGAGACTCTAGCTGTCTATTCTTCAACCACCTCAGAGACCTGAGAGGGATAAATATATCTGCTTATATAAGAAGTGCAGGGCCTGCAGCTTCCAAAACTAAGAAATGACATACCAATGACTGCCTGGACAGTTCCCATTTTCTCTCCATACATTCCTGCATCAGTCTTCAGCCTTTGGGTCCTGTTTCTCTGACAGACATTTGTTGTAGAGCAGGGAATATGAAGGACTTACCCACCCTGTCTTGGCAGAGCTAGGCTGTCGACTTCCCTGCTACCAAGTTTTGTCCTTTTTGGAGGGTTTTTTTATTAAAAGTAGGGAAATTCAACTTCTATGTCTATATCCAAAGGAAATTAAATTAGCATGTGATAGAAATGTCACACTCTTTCTAAGCTACTCAGAAATCAAGTTGCTAAGAGACAAGCAATATTTGCTTATCTAAATATAAGAGATAGATAGGGCATCTTCAAAAACCTCAAGAGATCTGCAGAATATGGCATTCAAAGATGTTTTCTTAACTTAAGAATTTTTGATATCGAGACATGTCAGCTACTGACAGCACCCCCTATTCTACTCCAAATAGAAGATGAGCATCGAAGAATCTCCAGTGGGAGATGATTGAATTGGTGGTAAGCCATTCTCTTGGCAAGAAAAACCCCTTGCTTCAACTGTAGACAGACTTCTGTCCAAAAAGGACAAAACTTGGAAGCAGATAAGTCGACAGCCTAGCTCTGCCAAGACAGGGTAGGTAAGTCCTTCATAATTCCTGCTCTACAATCAATGTCTGTCAGAGAAGCGGGTCCAAATAGCTGAAGATTGATGCTGCAATGTATGGAGAGAAAATGGGAACTGTCCAGGCAGCCACTGGTATGTCATTTCTTAGTTTTGGAAGCTGCAGGCCCTGCACTTCCTATATAATCAGATATATTTATCCCTCTCAGGTCTCTGAGGTGGTTGAAGAATAGATAGCTAGAGTCTCATAGTTAAATTTTGAGTTGTTTAGGAATGAAGAGGGTGTTCTGGATCTAAGAAGATATTTTAAAAATTATGAGGCAAGTTAGTATGAAAGCTGAGTTAGATATAGAACTTTAAACTCATGGAGATGGTTAGATAGTAGAATGTTAAAGTCAGGTGCCAAATACATATGGACTGGACATTGGGAATGTATGCTAAGCCATATAACTCTTATAATTGTGGCCTATTTATTTTTGTTGTTTTGTATTGTATTTATAGTTATAAGAAAAAGAACCATTTTTTGGACTGAAAGGGAGAGCTGTTGGGGGGAAAAAAGAAATACCTTAAACAAAAAAAAAAAAAGAAGGGAAGAGGATGGGGGGGTTGAGGGGGAGGAGGGTGGAAGGGTGGGACTGGAGGGGGGAGTAGGGAGGGGATTGTGATTGATATGTAACTTGAAGAAATAAAAAATAAATTATTAAAAAAAAAAAGAAAAAAGAAATGTCACACTCCCATCATCTTTACAGTAAAACTCTTACTATCCATGCTGTAGAATCTATCTACTCTGCTATGGTTTGAATATTTGTCCCTCATAAAGGGTGCATTGGACATGGGGTCTCCAAGTAATGTATTAATGGTATCCAGAGGAAGGGATCTTTGACAGGCAACCATGTGCTTACCACATGATATGCTATATCCTGTCATTATATAGCAAGAAAGCCCTCACCATATGCTGAGCTGATATACTATGTACTTGTGCTTCCAGCCCCCATAATCACAGGCTAGATAAACTGTTTTTCTTTATAAATAACCTCCCCTGGGTTTTTTTCTTCATTGCAACAGAAAGTAGACTTAAAACAGTATCCATCAAGGGCAAACAAAATGTAGAGTAGATGGGTGGGTTGTAAGCTGGATGGATGGACACATGGAAAAAGACAGAGAGAAATATCACTTGTCATCTGTGACAATATGGACAAACTTAAAGGAGGTTAGGCTAAGAGAAACAAGCCAAGCACAGAAACACAAACTACTATGGTCATCTTAGTTATATGTGGTATTTGGGTTTAGCTAACAGAAACACAGAGAAATAAAATGAGACATTGGCTAATGGGGACAAAGCTTCAGTTACAGGGGATAAATAAATTGTGTTTATCTCTTATACTTTAATTAGTTATAATGTAATATATGCTTGAAATTGCAAATGGGTTAAGTGTTAAATGAACTTTACAAAAAAGAATGAGAAGTGGTGCATACATTGTTATTTTATTTAATAATTTTATAATGTATACACCTATCAAAATATATTACACATTGATCATACTCTACTAAGATTGAGAGAGATACAAACGTAAGATATTTAGGAACAGATTTAACCAAAGAATTAAGAGGACTGTATAGTAAAAAGCAGAAAACATAGATGAGGGAAACCAAAAAGACAAGCATATGAAAAGCTGTCTATGTTGAATGAAATTGGACCATTATTTCACACAGTTTACAAAAATCAACTTAAAATTGATTAAAGACTTAAATATGTGACTTGAAAAATATAAAACTACCAGGAGAAAACAGGTCGAGTCTTTATGACATTTATTCTCATAATGATTTCCTAGACCAGACCCCAAAGCACAGGAAAGGACATGTATATAGATAAATAGTATTGTGTTAAACTAAAAGCCTCTGTATAAGAAAAGAAACCATCAACAAAACAAGAACAACCTACTGATGGAATAGAAGGAAATATCTGCAAACCATTCAGCTGATAAGGGATCAATACCGAAAGTAATAAGGAATGCAAGCAATTCAATAAAGATAAAACAAACAACATGGCTTTAAAATCAGAAAAGATCTGGATACATACTTCTCAAATTAAGACACCAAAGACTGAGGTGTGTGTGCAAAGTGCTCAACAACAGAAAAGTTCAGATAAATCCATCATGAGCTATCACACATTCGAATGGCTACTGCAAACAAACAAACAAAAGATAGAAAGTGTAGAAAAACAAGAATCCTTCCGCATTACTGCTGGGTCTGTAAGGTGGTAGAGACATAATAGAAGACAACATAGACATTCCTTAAAAGAATAAGAAAAAAAAATGCCGTATGTTTTAGTTGGTGTTCTGTTGCTATGAAGAGACACCATGACCACAGCAACGTTTAAAAAGGAAAACATTTCATTGGGGCTGGCTTACAGCTCAAAGACTGAGTCCTTTAGAGTCATAGCAAGAAGTATAGTGATGTGCAGGTGGACATGGTGCTGGAGAAGGAGCTGAGAGTTCTACATTTAGATCCACAGTCAGCAAGAAGAAACTGATACACACTAGGCCCTGCCTGAGCTCCTGAGACCTCAAAATCTACTATCAGTGACACATCCAACAAGGCCATACCTCCTGATAGTGTCACTCCTTATGGGCCTAAGGGAGCCATTTTCATTCAAACCACTACAACCTATATTCCAAAAATTCTACTTCTGCATATATATCTAAAAGAAATCAATTCAGTGTCAGCAATATAGCTGCTCTTCCATGTTCACTGCAGCATTGTATACAATCTCCAAGAAAATGAAACACTTAAGTAAATTAGTAAAATGTGAAGCTGGGCTTGATGGAAGCAGGCCCATGACCCTAGCTACCAAGAAAGCTAAAGCAGAAAGATGTCACATTCTAGGCCTACCTGGACAATTTAGTGAAACCACGTCTCAAATGTTAAAAAACTGAAAAGATCCAGCCCCCACATGGCTCAACTATTTATAATTCCAGGGAATCTGACTTCCTCTTCTAACCTCTGAGGACACCAGGCACACATGTGGTATGCAGACATACATACAAACAAAACACCCATACACATAAAATAAAAATTAAACAATTCTAGAAATTAATCATGTTCCTAACATAAATAGGAAAATTTGAAAATTTTAATATCATTAAAGCAACTCGTTTTTTAAAACTAAATATTTATCTAATTTAAATATAGACAAACCAGTTCTTGGACATAATAAATAACATAATTATCTACTGATTGATTATCAGAGAGTTAATTATGGTAGGTTTGTTTGGTTTTTGCACTGTCTCTGTATGTATCCTAGGCTGACTTTGAACTTGTAACCCTCCAGTCATAGACTCCAGAGTTCTGTGATTGCAAGTATACACAACCATATCCAGGCTCACAGCTGCTTTAAAAAAAAAGTGATATTATAATATCTAGTCATTAGGTTGAAGATCAATACAACGTCTAATCAGAATATACAGTTTGCTTTACCAACATAAATAAAAATATTAGTTTTTTTTTTCTAAAATAAAGAGTGAAAAGAGGGCTGTGGACATAGCTCACTGGCACAGCACATGTCAATCACATCACATGTCAATCACAGTACATGTCAATCACAGAACTTGTCAATCAAGTGTGAGGCTTAGGTTCCATTCCCCAGGACAAAACAAAACAAAATCAACCTCACAGAGGCAGAAAGTAGTACTGTGGTTGCCAGGGTAGGGATAGCAGAAGAGATGACTTTCTAGTTTCATTTCTGATTCTGTGACAAGCACCCTGACCAAAGCAATAGGAAGAGGAGGAAAGGGTTTTTTCCCCCACAATTCCAGGTTATAGCCCTTCATTTCAATGAAGTCACAGCAGCCAGTCACACCACACAGCCACAGCCAAGAGCAGAAACAATGAATGCATACTGCCTGCTTGCTTGCTTCAGTTCAGATGGCTTGCTTCACTCTTATAAAATCCTAGGCCCAGCCCATGAAGTGGGACCACCAACATCCAGGGTGGGCTCTCTACTTCTATTAGCAATCAAGACAATTCCTCACAGACAAGCCCTCAGGTCAACATGATCTAGAAGATTCCTCCGTTAGGAATCTCTTCTCAGTTGACACTGGGCTGTGTCGGATAGTTAGCTAAATCTCACTATCGCAGATGAGTAGCTGTTGATCAAAGGGGACTAAGTTCCAGTAGCACAGAACAAGTAAGTTCTGAGGACAAACTTACAGCTTGCTGATTATAGCTAGTTGGCTATTCAAAATTTTGTATAATAATAAATATTAAATGTTTTCACCACACACTTAAAAAGATAAAGTATACAAAGCAATGGATGTGTTAAGTAGCTTAACTGATAATTCTTTCACAGGTTATACCAAAGCATCATACTGTTCTCCTTAAATTGTATAACATTTCAGGACTGGAGAAATAGCTTAGTGGTTAAGAGCACTCACTGTCCTTGCAGAGGACTTGAATGGAGTTCCCAGCACCCACATAGTGACTTATAACTACTGTGACTGCAGTCCCAGATGATCTGACATCCTCTTCTAGCTTCTGAGGGTTCCTTCATGTATATGGTACACAGAAACTCATGCAATAAAACACATAGATCATAAATAAAATAAATAATAAATAGATCTTTAAAATATTTAATTCACATTTCTCAAAACTAGAACCTTAAAAAGAACACAAATCAATGAATTATTAAATTTAACATCCTGGTGATAAAACACAAAATGCACCATGAATAGGATTATTTGTGAGACACTAAATATGTGTCTTAGAACTAAACATTATCCATCATAATCTCAATAACTTTTGCTTCTATGTTGGTAGTATTACTCCTAGTTAGTCAATGTTATACACTGATGTTCTTAAAGTCATTTCCTGACACTTCACGTCATTCTATCTATAGAATAGATTCAGAATAAGAAGACACATCCCATCCATGGAAGAGTTTGACAAATAAATCTTAGTGGTCTTGGAACAGAAATAATATTGTAAAAGATTGTTTGAGATGGCATAATAGATTCAAATTAAGGCCGACACCAATTTTCGTTCAACTAGATGATATGGATGGATTTCAACAATATGTACCATTATCTCAATTTGGGTACCATTAGAAAAAGGAATGATTTTCAAAGTTTAGTGCTGCTACTGAGTTTGGTTGGTGGGAGGGTGGGGTGAAGCAACAATACTTTTAGTTTTCATTTAATCCAGCATGGAAACTTAGAACAGAGAAACCTCCTCTATCTCAACAATTTTAGTCCATGTGTTTACATCTCATGCTACTTTGTAAGGGTGAAGAAAATTGTGAATCACATTTGGGCCAAAATATAAAAAGATGAGCAATATGCAGGCAGTCTTCCTCATTTTGAGGCTCATGACTGAAAGATTCTGAGTACTTAACAAAAAAAATAAATCTACTGTGACCTCAAAAACAAAATCTGTCAGTTGAAATGTAACTAATAACACGAGCAGGAATAAAAACAAATAGATATTGGAGTCCGGAGATTAAATGTCTTACTTCTCCCCCTCATCTAACATAAATTGTTTATTCTCAGACTGCAAAAGGAAAAGGCCAGTCAAGTCAATCCAGGAGTCAGAGCATTGATATTTTCTCAAGGAAAGCTGTATTAGAGCTTTAGATACTTAGGCAACAGCCTCAAACACCATATCATTTTTTTTTCTTTTGCCTGGACATTTGGTCTGAGCCTGAGAATCTCAAACTGAAGCAGAGGGTCATTTGTATCCAGCCTGCAGAATCCTAGCAGCCATCATCCGCAGGCAGCCAGACTGAGAACATGTCATTATCAAGAAGAAAGGAGGCCAGGGAAAGTGTTCTCTTCCTCTGCTTCAAAGGAGGCCTTGCTTCCTACTTAGATCCAAGATTTACAGAGGCTGGTTGCATTGTTTTCCCAAGCTCTTTTCCCTAATTGCTTAAACAGTGCTGGCTTATACATTGTTTGCTTAAGGCCGGTAACATATGGCCTTTCTAGGGTTTCTCTTTTGAGCCAGATAAATACATTATTTTGTGGCAATGCGCTATAGACTGTGATTATGTATTATAAAAGGAGACAGATGACCACAGAGGAAAACAAATGAAAGAGAAGGGGCTGATTGGGTCGGAAATGCACAGTATCTTCACACATAATGATGTAAACATGTTCATTTGGTGTAATCATGGTATAATTTGGTTTTTTAATGAAGTAATAGAGGAATGTGCTGATACAAGAGGGGATAAAATGAGACACGATCTTATCTGCATAATCAGATAGATTTCCTCAATGCACAAGAGATATGCAGCAAAATTATGACCAAAAAAACCTGATTCTCCCTCTCTCTTCTCCTCTCTCTCATCTATCTATCTATCTATCTATCTATGTCTATCTCTTCCTCCCTCTCCTTCCCCTCCCCCTTGGTCACTTGCAAAACATATTTTGAATTGTTTCACTTCAGCCAAACAAACTATGCTCAAAGTGTGAATTTCCCTCTTATAAAGAGGCAGAACAATGAAAGAGAACAATGGAACAATGCAGAATCAAGCTGAGGGGAATGAATCCCAAGCCCCACAGATGTTGTTAAGAACGAAGAAGCATTCCATGTGAGAAAAGAATAGAGAAGGAGAAGAAACAGACACACTGTGCAAGCCCAGCACAGTCACAGGGATAATTAACTTCCTTCAAGGACAAAACCGAAAGCCCCAGGGCCCACTTTACATAGGAATATTTACTTTTTAATTCGATAGAAATTCTTATGAAATACAAGTCAGTCTTTTTTTTTTTTTCAAGAATAACCACCTTGTCTAAGACAGATTTCTTAACAAAAAATATCAAAAATTCAAAAGGAGAACGTTGGCCCCAAATCTCAGCACCCAGGTCGCATTACTGCTATCTGCAACATACATACACCGTGTTAACTATACTTGTAAAGAACATACCAGAATAATGAACAAAAATGACTGACAACTAACTTTTTCACTTACTACCATCTACTACTGGCTTTATTTTAAAATCTATACAAATAGATCTGCTATTTCCAAATTGCCAGTGATGTCAATAGTCATTTATTTAATGACCTTCCTCTTAATGGAACATTTAGGTGAGTCCAACATTGTGCTTCCACCATCAACATTCTAATTGACATCTAGCCAGATACTCAGATGTACGCACTTTAAATTTCAAGAGATTTTCAAATCAGCAATGTACCTGAGATGCTTCTTGTTTACTCACTCCAGGAAACCCCATCCCCTAGCCCCATGTCTAACAAGCTTCCAATATGCAGATACTATTTCATTCAGCAAAGAAAGGAAATGCTGGCCCTTAGCCAGTGTCACACAGAAAACAGTAGGAGTGCAACCTGTGTTCCTTGTCATTGGTGGGAACTTGTATTTTCTTCAATATTTGCAGGACTTCAGGAACATGGACATTCACATCGGGTCAAAATATGTTAAATCATAACCCACAAAACCTCGTCATCCAATCCACTATACTGCACAAGGCAATATCTCAAAGCCACATTCGGTTCACCATACACGCCACCCCAAACACAGCCCCATGCACATCTACCCCACACCTACCACCCTCATTGCACCACAGTGTATCACACGTCAGACCAAGCACCCAACACTTACCAACCACACCACATGCAATGCTACCCAATGTCCCGGCACAAGATATTAAACACACAAATACTAATTGTTCAGTTCAGATTCAATCACGAGTGAAGGACCAGAAATTTTGAGATTTGAAAGCAACTCTCCCATAAAATACTAAAAATTAGGGTGGGAAAAGAAAAAGAAAACCCAAGTTCTGAACTCCTGTGAGTGACCCAGAGAGACTTTTAGAACCAGTCCTGGTCTGTCTCCAAGCCACTGTTCTCTGATCAAATAGCATTTGTGATAAGATGTCCTGAATCTTAATTTCTTATCTGGTCCTTCATTGAGAACCCATCAGGTCTTGTTTATGATTGCTAAGAATACACCCATACCTGACACACAATAATAATTCAAAGACTTTTCACTGAATAATTGAACAGAGAGATTAATTGGCTGTTATAGAAGTGATCAAAACATAATTTCAAGATAGCATACTCCTAGGAAGTCTATATGATTAAATAATATTGTTCAGAGACTTTTCAAGCCCTTGCTCCCTCGTTCATTTCCATCATTTTTCAAATTTCATGGGATATTCTTAGGAACTAAATTCCAAACAGAGTTGTGTAACAGATTTCAAATTAAATAAAAGTATAATTCCCTGTTATTTAAATGTGGAGTAAGCTTCTGATCAGATATGCACATAGTTCTCTTGCCTTGTCCTTCAGAGCGTGCAATTTCTAATGTTGTATAAAGTTGGGGAAACCATAAACAGACTCTACCATATGCTATCGTTTTCTTTAATTACAGTCCTATTTGGTTTCTTAATGAAGTAAAAATAAAATCCAATATATAAATGTTATGACATTTAGGGAGATCTAATTCATGTTCTCATCCTTTGATTGATTTTCCTGATGAAGAATTAAAGTGGGTTAAGGTCTTTAAAACCAAATATATCCTGAGTCTCTGAACATATCACTTTCCAAATAATTGTATTTTCTTTTTCTCCAAAGCCACTCAAGTATGGCATTTTATAGTTCCTGAGAGGCCATCTCTCTGAGTACAGGTATCTTCATGGAAATTCAATCAGTGTAATTTATCATGCACCTGAATTTGAAAGAAAGCCAGTCAAACCCCACATTTACTCTGAAAGCAACAACACTGATTCTTATTTACCTTGGGAACGTTTTTTCTATCATCTTACTGTGTTCATATTTGGTTATAAGTTAGCTGATGGAAAGTGGACATGAGAAAAATACATAAAAACACTTTTAGTAAATTCTAAAATTTGGTACATCTGTTGTATAACTTTAAACAGTGATTGTGACTAGCTTAATTTGAGTAGCCACATAAAAGAAGGGACATATGAATGGGTAGGACCAGATGAGAGGACTCTCTAGTGAACTTTAACTCCATCATCAATTTGCACAAGTACTCAAGGTACTTCTATAGAAACTAAGGAACCTGGAAAGATATGACAGTGCTTGAATGTGACCCAGAAGAGGCATGGGGTGCTTTGAACGAAAATAGGCTTATAGATTTGAATACTTGGTCACTAGGAATGCATTATTTGAAAGGATTAGTAGGTGTGACTTTGTTGGGGGAAGTGTATCACTGAGGGGGTTGGGCTTTGAGGTTTCAAAAAGCCCATTCCAAACTGAGAATCTAACTTCTTCCCACTGCCTGAGAACCAGGATGTAGAACTCTCAGCTACTTCTTCAGAACCACCTGCCTGCATGCTGCCATGTTTGTTCCACCAACATGATGATAATGGACTAAACTTCTGAAATTGTAAGTCAGCCCCAATTAAATGCTTAAAAAAAAAAAGTAAGAGTTGCTTTGGTAATGGTGTTTCTTCATAACAATAGAACAATGATCAAGACAAGAGATGTATTAAAGGGGTAGGAAAGACAGTTTATACTAATCATACAATCTCTTTCCCAATCCAATACAGAATAGTTTAGAAAAAAAAAAAAAAAACAGAGTAGGAGAATGAGTTTTGTTGGAGCCACAATGTTAAGACCTACCTCTTGAAAATCCCCAACACCTCAGACTCCAGAATGATACCTTATGCTAATTCAGACCCACAAACTCCAGTCTTTGGGCCTTTGCATCAGACTCAGTCTATGGTCCACACCCCTGTCCAGGCAATTATATATAGCATCTCCAAGCTCCATATACTCCAATGGCCACTTTGCCCAATGCCATGCCTCAGCAGCTCCAGATTTCACACCAGCTACACACCAGGGTGAGAAAAAATGCCACCCAAGCTTTGTTCCTAACCCACTGATACCTAAAATCTAATTTCCTGGACTTGGGACTCTCCCACTACAAGGTTGGCCCAATGAATGGCCTTAGGCCTTCCCTAGCCTCAGTAGCAATTCCCCTAAACTTCTGCCCTATTTCATTGTCAGTATAGCCTCTTAAGTACAAGCTTTGGGGAGCCCTCTAGGATACAGGCTTCTGGCCAACATCAGAATATCCAATTAAGAGATCCACCCAGATAGATCCAGGCTCCTTGCCAAACTTTCTTAATGACTCATGTAGACTATGGCAGACAGCTGGTGGCAGATGAGCTGACTGTTAAAAAATCCTAGCAGGCAAGGCAAATCTATGAAGACTAAAAAAAAGTACTTATTTCTGCCAATGTGCAATACTAATACATAACCATAGTATCTAGAACAGCCGGAAAAAAAACCCAAAGAAACAAAATAGAATACCAATGACTAACCCTATAGAATGAATGTATGTAAACTACCTGACAAAGAATTCAAATATCAGTTTCAGAGAAGCTCAGAAAACTTCAAGAAAATTCAGATAATCAATTCTGTAAAATGTACAAAATAATAAATGACCACAATGAGAAATTAAAGAGATTTTAAAACTATTTTTAAAAATCAAAGGCTGAAGCTGAAAAACAGTGAATACAATGAAAACTGTGATAGAAACAAACAAAAGTAGAACTGAGGAAGTGTAAAAAACAATCTATGGATTCAAAACCAGGTTATTTGAGGTTATACAATAGAAGAAGAAAAAAATGAAAACGAATGGAGAACACAGGATTTGGGGGACTTCAAAAAAGAAAAACTTTTAAGTCAACAAATGTAAAGAGAAAGACAAAGCACACAATGCTTTTAAAAAGTAAACAATAAAATAGTCTAAAGTTGGGAAAAGATATAAATGTTCAGGCATAGGAAAGTCAAAAGTCTAAATATATTCAATTCAAAAAAGACTACACACAAAAAAAATGAGATTTCAAAACCATCCAAAGAGAACTAAAAAATAAGATACAGTGGTGCTTTATTTAGTATAACTGGCAGCCATTTTCTCAACAGAAACTTCAAAGGCCAGAAAAGACCAAGATGATATCGTCAAATCCTAAAATAAAAAAGATCCAAATCAGGAATATTACACCTAGCAAAAATGTCTCAGTAACAAGGAAAACAAAGATTTCCCAGGCAACAGCTGAGAGAGTTAATCACCACTAGGCTAGCCTTACAAGATTTCCTTAAGATGAAAGAAAAGGATACTAATGTTTAACACAAACACATCTGAAAGTATCAAACTCAATGGTAAATGAGTCAACCTCAGAATACTCTAATACTGCAATCAAAATATGTAAGTAGCATGCTTTTAGTATGAAGATTCAGATGAAAAACATAAAAATTAAGAGTTATAATAATTTGTTGACGTATATGCACATCGTAGTTGGGGTTACTATTCCTGTGATGAAACACCATGACCAAAGCAACTTGGGGAGGAAAGGGTTTATTGGGCTTACCCTTCCACATCATAGCTCATCACTGAAGGAAGTCAGGACAGGAACGCAGGCAGGGCAGGAACCTGGAGGCAGGAGCGGATGCAGAGGCCATGGAGGGGTGCTGCTTACTGGCTTGTGCCTCATGGCTCACTCAGCCTGCTTTCTTATAGAACCTAGGATCATCAGCCCAGGTGTGGCACCACCAACAATGGGCTGGGACCTCCTCCATCAATCACTAATTAAGAAAATGCCCTACAGGCTTGCTTAGAGCCTGATTTTTATGGAGGCATTTTCTAAATTGAGGCTCTCTCCTCTTTGATAACTCTAGTTTGTGTCAAGTTGAAATAAAACTAGCCAGAAAAATGAGTCCCTGTCAACTTGACACACAAACATCACTGTTAAGCTGCAACCTTTCCTTTCTTTTTTTTTTTTAAGATTTATTTATTTATTTTATGTATGGGTGCTTTATCTGCATGAACATCTGTAACCAGAAGAGGGCATCAGATCACGTTGTGGATGGTTGTGAGCCACCATGTGGTTGCTGGGAATTGAACTCAGGACCTTTGGAAGAACAGCCAGTGCTCTTAACCGCTGAGCCCTCTCTCCAGCCCTTTCCTTTCTTATTCATCCTCCAAGAGCACACATTAATATGAATATTTCAGGTCCTAAAAGTGCCACAGTCTTTACAAATTCAAACACTTTAATTCAATCTATTTAAAAATCCAAAGTCTCAGTCAGATAGTGGTAGCACATGCCTTTAATCCCAGCACTTGGGAGGTAGAGGCAAGCAGATCTCTGCATTTTTGAGACCAGCCTGGACTACAGAGTTCCAGGAAACCAAGGATACACAGAGAAACACTTGCCTCAATAAAAAAAAAAAAAAGAAAAAATTCAAAGTCTTTTAAAACCAAAAATATCTTTTGAAATTCAGTCTCTCAACTGTGGACTCCTATAAAATCAAAACTAAGTATTTTCTTACTTCAAGAGGGAAAAACCAGGGCATAGTCACAATCTGATCAAAGAAAAACCAAACCCCAAACTGTGTAAATGATTCCGTGTCTAATGTCTGGGATCCACTCAATTTTCTGGGTTCCTCCAAGGTTCTTGGGTCACTTCTCTTGCTCCAACTTCTGCAGTTTATACAGCTTGTCTCCTAAGCTCCAGCTGTCTCCACTCCACAGCTGCTACTGATCTTGGTGGTCATACTGTGGTACTGTCATCTCCAAAAACATTAGGGTCTTTTTTCTCCTACAACTGGGCTGCACTTTCTCCAATCACCCTTGGGCTCTCTTCATAGTAGCAAGCCTCAACTTCTCTGCATGGCCATTTTAATCCTGGGCCTTCAATTGCTACTGTGGCTTCACCTTCTGAATGGCTTCTCCATTGCCAAGCCTCAGTTGCTCTCCATGACCCTTTCATGCCTTCAAACCAGTACCACCTGGGTGACTCTTACACTACCAAGTTCAGTTGCCAGCATGAGGTAAAACCTTGGCCACCTCTGTAACAAAACTTGTGGGTACTGCCCCTGAGGAAACGCCTCCCGAGAGATTTCACCTCATTGATGCTGGTCTCTTCTTAGTCTGTTATAGTCCTAGAATAGCTGCACAAACCACTCGGACACCAATCTCAGTCAGATATTGATGGTTTACTGAATGCACCCCCCGCCAAGACTGATCATGACCAGCATTACCAGGGTCACAGAGGTCTCAGGAGCCTAAATGTGAGGTTGATCTGTTTCTAAGGCAGGTTTTTTAATAAGAAAAACCATAATCAGGTAACAACCAGGTAAGCAGGTGTAGGAAGCAAGGGGAGGGTAGTACTACATCATTATGGCTAGCTAGAAAAACCATTTCTAACTGACCTTTAACTTGATTGGTCCCAAGTAGAACTGCAGTTAGGGACTCTTCAGAGTGTCAAGGTAACAAGGTAACAAAGTAAGAGTAATTTCATCTTCAAACTAGAATGGAGACTGAAAACAAAAATGGCTAAAGTTATGCTAAGGGCTAAAGCAGGTCTCAACATTCACTGCTACTTTCTCAGCTCCAGCTGACCAGCATCAATTGTCCCATTAATGCAAATGTTTCATTTCAATGGTGCTGGCCTCTTTAATCACCACTGACTCTTCAGTCCCAGCTGACCAGACACCTCAGAGTCTTCACATGAATGTCCCAGTAGTCTTTGCTTCTCTCTGAAACTTTACAAGCCAGGTTTCCATTGTCTGCACTACTCCTAGCATTCTTATCTTCCAAGTTCCTATGAGTGATTTATTAAAATGGCTTGCAGGCTGTGGTCCAGCCGGTTCAACAATGGCTGTATACCAATGGAAGGTCCAAGAATACAGTAGTTGTTCATTCAGTCCATGAGGCTGGGTGTCTCACTTGGTCTTCAATATATGCTGGAAACTTGAAGTAGTAGACTCTAATGCCAGTGACAGAATGGGCTTGCTAGAGAGACTGATAGCAAGCAGGCAAAAAGAAAAAGCTTTCTTCTTCCATGTCCTTTATACAGGCTGCCAGCAGAAAGTATCGCATAGATTAAAGCTATATCTTCCCAATTCAAAAGATCTGGATTAAAGGTGTGTCTTCTCACCTCAAAGATCTGGATTAGAGTAGGTTTTCCCACTTCAAATAACTTAATTAAGAAAAAAAAAAAAGGTCTTACATGTATGCCCAGCCATTTGGGTTTTAATTATTTACAGACATAGTCAAGCTGACAACCAAGAATAACAATGCAATATCAATCATGACATCAAACCACAAAAATATTTATTCAGGTTTTATTTATTTTTACAACCAAAATTATCAGCTAACATACTGTAGATCATACCTGTAACCCAAGATCTCAAGAAGGATTGCTTCGCATTTAAGGCTGCCCTGGGCTACAGAGTGAGTTCTAGGCCAGTTTGAACTAGAGACTGAGAATCTGCCTTTTTAAAATGTTGGCATCTTAAGATAACTGGTTGTGGAGTGGAACGTGCTTGCCCTCCACCCAGTACTGAAAGAAGAGCAACAAGGCCAAGAGGAGAAAAATTGAAAGGTAATCTGAAACTCAGCACAGAGGCTCTGCTTCCCTCTCTGACATCCATCTTCCAGAGTGGGAAGGGGAGACTAAGGCTCAAGGATAAGCAACATGACCCTAATGATTACTGCGAAGGGAGTTATTCGATGGGAGATAGCATGTGATCCAGTAGACAGGCTGGGGACACATCAACAATATGCTTGATGTGGACTCTTCAAAGAAAGGTGTTTAAAGCAATGAAAGTAGTTTTTAAAATTATAGTTAGTGGTAGATGAAATGCAGCTACTGAAATCAGCTCACAAGTTCAGGGTCAAATGCTCCACATACAGAAATGGCTGTCTGGCTACTAGATGACTTTAAAATGTAAAGTGTTGATGGAATGTTCCTTTTCTATTTCTGTGATTAAAACACCATGCTCCCCTCCAGTACATATATAGATGGTAGGCAACTTGGCCTTCATATAGATCCCTTAGCAAGTGGGGTGGGCAGTCTCTGTCATGGACTATGGTGCTTACCCCCATGTTAAGCACCAGTGCAAAAGAAAGCTCTTAGCCCTCTTGTGACTGATGAACTGAAGAGGCTTGATTATGTGTGGAGCCTCCCTTCACCCGAGGAGAAGGAGAGGAGAGAAGGGGAAGAGAGTGGGAGGGTGTGGGAAGGGAGGAGTGAGGGAGCTGTGATCAAGATGTAACTCGAATAAATAAATAAGTAAGTAAATAAATAAATAAAGTTTTTTAAAAAAAACCATCATGGCAAAGGCAACTTATTTAAGAAATCATTTAATTGGATGTACAGTTCCAGAGGGTGAGAGTCCATAATTATTGAGCAAAGGCATTATGGCAGGAACAGCCATAAACCACAAGCAAGAGGCTGAGAGGGCCAACTGGAAATGGCACAGGTCTTTTTGAAATTTAAGAGCCGATCCCCAATGACATATTTCCTCCAGCAAGTACATAACTCCTAATTCTCTCCAAACAGTCACCAACTGGGGACCAAAAATTAAAATGCCTGAGACTTACAATGGACATTTCATTCAAACATCACACTCCACTCCCTGGCCTTTGAAGTTCCAAGGCCATATCATAGGGCAAAATGCCATGTGTCTAATTCCCAAAGTTTCTGTAGTCTTTCACAGTCTCAGTCGTGTTTAAAAGTCCAAAATCTCTTTTGAGACTCAAAGCAATCTCTTAATTGCAAACACCTGTAAAATCAGACGGCAATTACATAATTCCAACTTACAGCAGCAAAGAATACACATTGCCATTCCAAAAAGGAGGAATAGGGGCACAGTGAGGAAGTACTAGGGCAAAGCAAGACCAAGACACAGCCAAAAAAAAAAAAAAAAAAAAAAATCCTCCAAATCCTGTAGCTCCATGTCAAAGGGCTTAATTGGCACTGTCCTTCCAGGTTTTCTATCTGCAAAATACTGCTGAGCTGTCTTAGGGTAGTTCTACTCCCTGTATACAGCTACCCTTGGTGGATGCCTCATGGCTCTGGTACCACTAACATCTTGGAGTCTCTAATGCAATGTAAGTTTTATCTTCAAAGCTTCACATAATAGCCTCTCAGGGTCTTCATGCAGGAACTGCCCTGCCACCAGCTGCCTGACCTCAGTGAAGGTCCTTAACCATAGGAGAGGATTCCACAATCCCTTTACCTGAGTGTTTTTCATGACTCCAAAGCCAGTATCATGTGGACAATACTGCCGAGTTAGGCTGCTCATTTGGGATAGACCCCCCCATGAGACACATCTGCAACAGCTTCTGTCAGTTTCTTAGATCTTTTCCCTTCAAAAGTCAGAAGATTAGCTGGATAGGATCTTGCCTTGAGGGTACCCTTCCCATTATCCCAAAGTAGATTTAGTTTCTGATTAATGGCACCAATCTTCTTAATAATTACAGCCTCTCTTCCAGGTCACCCTTCGGATGCAACATTAAGCTAGCCAATGCCTTTTCCTTTCCAAAAAGTATATTCTGTATTTATTTCTGCTCCATTTGTTCTTTTTCACTGTAGACCTGCATAGGAGTGATTATTAATAATCACATGATAGAGTCAATATTAAATTGTCTTGAAATCTTCTTTGTCAAAGATGTTAGTCCATTACTTTCTCTTTTCAAGACAAGATTTCTCTGTGTAGCCGTGGCTGTCCCAGAACTCACTCTGTAGACCAGGCTAGCCTCAAACTCACAGAGATCCACCTGTCTCTGCCTCCAAATGCTGGGATTAAAGGCATGAACCACCACTAACTGGCTACTTCTTTTATTTTTGAGATTACAACATAGTTATATTATCTCTCCCTTCTCTTTCCTCCCTCCAAATCTTCCAATATACTCCTCCTTATTCTTTCAAATTCATAGCCTCTTTTTCCATTAATTATTGTGATATATATATATATATATTCTTCAATATAGCCTGTTCAATCTGTATAGTGTTATTTATATGTATGTTGTTAGGGTTGACCATTTTATATTAGGGATAAAGTGCTTTTCCCTAAAGACTATTTCTACCACTTTAAGCATTCCTTGGTCACCTATAGTTCTCTGTATAGGATTAAGGACTAGAAGTCATCTCACAGTTTACTTTGGCATGTCTATTATTGTCCTTGTTCAGCTCATATGTAGGCAGTCACATTGGTAAGACTTCATGGGTGTAGCTCTTAACATCACTAGGAGACGTAATCTCACAGAGGACTTCCTGATCCTCTTACAATCTTTCCACCCCTCTCTTCTCCAGTGTTCCCTTACTTAGGTGCAGGAGTTGTTTTTGTAGATCCGCCATTGGGACTGGGCTGCATAACTATGCCTTTTGGTTGGTTATGGTTTTCTGTAATGGGCTCTATTTTTGCAAGGGAAATTTCCTTGATGAGGACTATACTTAGTTGAGGGTATGAGGAAAAATGTTTAGAATGTAATTGGGGATTATCCTGGTTTAGTAAAGTGGTAGTTGTAGGCTCTTCTCCAAGGTCCATGATTCACTAGTCCTGAGTATTGGTTAGGTTTCCAGTACCAGCATGGTTCCTTTCTTCTTGAGTGGCTCTTAAACCCAATTAAAGAACTGTTGGTTACCACCAAGGTATGCATGCCATTACTGCACCTTAGAATTAAAGTCCTTTACTTTTCAATTTAGCTTCAGGTACATTCTTAGGATAAGGGCAGAAAACAGCTACATTCATTGTTAAAACATCATAAGAACAGTCTGTAGCCTAGTTTCTAATATTGTTTCCCTTTGAAACCTCCTGATCTGGCCCTCCACAGTCCACAAAGTTCTCAGCACTACTATCTTCCAAGTTCCTACTAGGATGTGCCATTAAGTCTTGCTTATAGCATTCAACTACTTTTCTAGTCCAAAGTCCCAAAGTCTTACACAGTCTTCCAAAACTAACCACATGGTCAGGTTTGTCACACTAATAGCCCCTCCCTAATACCACAATCTGCAGTAGTCAGGGTTCTCTAAGAGAACAGAAGTGACAAGAAAGGGGATTTATTAGATGGACCTACACAGTAGATGCATAGATGATATTTTTAAAGTAAGGAATTGCCCATTATTTTGTATACTAACTTTAAAAATTAGTTGAAAAGAAAAAAACTTTAAATGGGAGTTGTTGTGATTTGAATGAGAATATGCTTTGTTTCAACACTTGGTCCCCAGTGGTGGGGCTGTTTAACAAGATACTAGAGGCTTTAGAAGTGGAGCCTTGCTGGAAGAAGTAGGTTACTAGGGGTGGACTTTGAGGTTTTGTTACCTGGCATACCTCCTGATCCCTCCCTGCTTCCTAGCTTCGGTGTTACATGACCACCTGGCCTCCCATAAGTTGCTTCCTGTCAGGTATTTGTCACATCAATAAGAAAAGTGACAAATACGAGGTATCTACACACAGAAACAAAATAAGGAATGGAGGCATTCTGCCGAAGAAAATCATCTAACCACAAAAGCAGACTGCTAAAGGGGAAAAGGGAATGAAAGCTATAGAATCAAAATACAATTAACAAAATAGGAGTATGATCTTGCCTGCTAGTAATTATTTGGACTGTAAATAGGTCCATTTTTGCAATGACAAGACATAAAATGGTTGAAAGATAGTGGGGGATCCCACTATAGTCTGCTTCAAGAGACACATGCCACTTGTAGGAACACACATACATAGGAAGTGAAAGAATAGGGAAGGATATTCTATGGAAATAAAAACCAAAAGAAAGCAGGAGTCCAGTAACCTCACTATTGAAACCAAAAATGGGGTTTTTAATAAAAATTTCTTATTACTAGAGGGGGAAAAGAGCTTCTGTGCTCTAATTTGGACTTCAAATCTTTAAATGATTATGTTTAAAAAAGAAAAAAAAAACAACAACACTGGGCATAGTGGCACAGGCCTTTAGTTCTAGCACTCGGGAGGCAAAAGCAGGCAAATTTACATGAGTTCAATGCAAGCCTAGTCAACAAAGTGAATTCCAGGACAGCCAGGGCTACACAGAGAAACCTATCTTAAAAGAAAGAAAGAGAGAAACAGAGAGGAGAGGAAGAAGAGAGAGAGAGAGGAAGGAAGGAAGGGAGAGAGAGAGAGAAAGAAAAAAGGAAGGAAGGATAAAGAAATAAACAAAGAAAGAAAAGAAAAGGGAAATATACACCATTAAATTTAAAATTTAAATAAATAAAAAAAGAGGTGACTCAATGGATAACGTGTTTACTAGAAAAATGTAAGGACCAGAGCTGGGATAGGAAGTCATGTAGGTAAAAGCTCAGCAGGCACACTAAGCCTCCAATTTAACGCTTCCTATTTTCAGAGTTCCTGTGGTCATGGTGTCTTTTCACAGCAATAGAACACGACCAAGACACAGTGAGAGACCCTGACTCAGTAGAGAAAGTGGAGAATGACTGAGGACACCTAGTGTCAATGTCAAGCCCTCACATACAAACTTGCATACATTTACCTACACACACACACACACACACACACACACACACACACACACACACACA
>CAJQZJ010032054.1:5039639-5052767 GCA_907164525.1 Lophiomys imhausi | reverse complement strand
ACACACACACACACACACACACACACACACACACACACACACACACATGCACAAGGACACACATGAAAACAAAAGAGAGGAAAGAAGAGGTACTTTATTATTGGGATTTGCCTGGGATACAAGAGATACTGGTTCAGTCACAGGTACTGCATAAACCAGGTGAGGTTGTGCATACCTCTAATCCCAGCACTCAGGCCACAAAGGGAGGAGGATGAGAGACACATGATCATCCTTGACCACTCAGCAAGCTTGAGGCCAGCCTGGGCTACATGAGACCTGGCTTAAGTAAAATACAATAAATTCTAAAAGAAGATTATTTGTAAACCAAATATTTAATAGTGGAAACTATAAGAAATTCATAAAAACAAATCAGAAAACCTTAAGGGAGTAACCAATTGCTTTATGATTGGATTTCAGGCCTGCTCCTCAGGAAGTAATTCATGATGGGTACTATAAACCTGATCAGAAGTACACATCTGGGGAGGCCACAAGCCATGGGAGTGGGGACTAATACTATTGTCTTGCTAAATGGCCATACTGTCAAATTGCCTTCTAAATGTTTACGTTTATATCCATAGATTAGAGTTGCTTTCAACGTTGGTCAGAGGAGGTTCTTTTTACAGAGGGCAGTAGTCAAAGCAGACACTCAAAATTCAACAAAGCACTGAGAATAAGTAACTGTTGGATGCTCAGCCAACAACGGGACATCCACACCCTCCCAAGGCTCAAGGCATATCACACAAGAGAGGGTGGAAAGAAAATAAGACCCAGAGATGAAGAAGGATGCTATGAGATGCAGACTTCTGGATCTGCCGTGGCTTTGTACCCATAAACTTAGAGCATTCATGTCACATGCACAACAGTCAGTACTCCAGCACGAATGGGAGAGGGAACCAAAACATTCCATCCTTAACTGATGAGTGCTGGGTAAAAGGGAATCATTTTTCTTTAGAGATGTGGCTGATGGTGGGTTGCCTATGCCTCAGTGGATGGCCACACATCCATACATGCAGGGAGCACTAACTGGAATGGTGAGGGCATGAATAAGGTGGGATGGGTAATCTGGCCAGAAACAGGAGGGAGGAGTTTGGTTAGATATGACCAAGATACATTGTATATGTTTAGAAAATTTTCAAAGAATAAATTTAAAATATTCCTAAAATGTTACAGCTCTATATAGAAATATTTACAACTATATGTGTGTCCATGTGTTTTTCAGTGAACATAATATTAAGCTATAATCATGAGTGATTACTCTTCTGGTTCATTGATGTTAACCAATTTGATTGTGCATGACAAGTTGTAGTGGACATTACTGTTTATGATACTTCTGATCATTGCATCTGGAAAAAAAAAAACTGTCTTACTAAGCTGTGGTGTTGATGTTTTCAATTTGTTCTTCTTGGGTGGAATCTTGAGAATGGAGGTACGTCTGTAAATAACCTCCTGGGAGTGAGGATGGGGGCGGTGTCAGAGAATTATCAAAAGCCTGTTCTATAGGACAGCAGGGAGAAGATGAAGAGTCCAGAACCACAAATGTCAAGCTCTGGATCCTCTTTGGCCAAAATAGCTCAGAGGTCATTTATTATCACATGTTGGATTCTACAATGTGTCTGCTAAGAAATAAAAGGTGCTATGGGACAACATTTTGAGAAATAGGTTTTTAAATAGCCAAGAAGATTATTATAAAAATATTATATACTTTTTATAAGTCAAGACCTATGCTAGGGTGTTTTTAAAATCATTCAACTGTTTCAGTTCCATTTTAATTAATAATTTAGGAAATTACTATGATCTAATCGTACTGGTAGAAAAGTATTCCTCTAACATATCAATTAATTCAACCTAAATGGCACCACTTGTCAGAAAAGCCATATTTGAATAACAAGCTCATTTCCAGATTGACCTGCTATACTGTCCTGCCCCTACTATAGTTTAATACATATTTCCCATTCCTCACCATTCTACACTGATTTTTCAATATCAATTTGGAAGAAACTCCTATTTATTTTCAAAGTAAGCACTTATTATACATGAAGGAACTTGAATTAATATCTTGATATCAAGAGATAAATATTTTGGGGTTTGTTTTACCAAAATAGTAGTCACGATTTGGTTAATATACACATATAGTTCAAATATTTGAAAAAATATATTTTGGTGAAAAAATTATCGATCACATCATTGTTCCATTTTTCAAAAGTAATATAGTCATGAAGTCGAGTTTTACATTCCTGAATGCCTAAGTTAAAGAAATGTCAAGTGCTTGGTAGCTCTGGGCTATATTTACTCATCCTCCAAGGGAGGGGAAAGAATAAGTTCACACCAAAAGGCAAAAATCAATGCAACTTGTGTATGCTTGTGGGTTCATAGAGAGCACGCAAGTACCTTGGAGGCCAGAAGAGGGCGTCGGATCTCCTGAAGTTGGTGTCACATGGTTCTCAACTGTTAAACTGTCTCCCTAGACCCTTGTTACAATTTTGCAGTAGAGAGGTGTTTGGTGAAAGAGCCATTCCAGCATGCACAGACACACAACACTTCCAGATAGCAAAATCTTGCCACCCTTTGTTGTAATATACAATAATGATTAGACACTGCTACTAGACGTGTCCCTATATCTTACAATCCTAGTGTTAATAAAAAATTTTCACTAGTTATACACTTATTGCTAATTCTTGACAAACAGAATAATGGCCTTCCCTATGACACGTTCATAGATATACATTATTGTTTTTGTTTTCTATTTCCCGATTACTATCCCGGTTTCTTTTTTTTTTTCCTTTATTTTTTATTTCTTCAAGTTACATCTTAATTGCACTCCCCTCCCTATTCCCCCCTCCAGTCCCACCCTCAACTCCCCATCCTCTTCCCTTATTTTTTTTTAAAGTTTAAGGTATATCGTATTTTCCCCTACAGTTTCCCCTTTCAGTCCAACAAATGGCTCTTTCTCTTATAATAATAAATAAAATACAGAACAACAGAGGTAATTAGGCCACAGTTATGAGGGTTATATGGCTTAACGTACATTCCCAATGTCCAGTCCATATGTATTAGGTACCTGACTTTAACATTCTACTATCTAACCATCTCCATGAGTTTAAAGTTCTATATCTAACTCAACACTCATACTAACTTGCAACACAATTTTAAAAGTATCTTCTTAGATCTATAACACTCTCTTGACTCCTAAACAACTCAAAATTTAATTATGAGACTCTAGCTATCTGTTCTTCAACCACCTCAGAGACCTGAGAGGGATAAATATATCTGATTTTATAGGAAGTACAGGGCCTGCAGCTTCCAAAACTAAGAAATGGCATTCCAGTGGCTGCCTGGACAGTTCCCATTTTCTCTCCATACGTTACAGCATCGATCTTCAGTCATTTGGCCCCGTTTCTCTGACAGACATTGATTGTAGAGGAGGGGTTATGAAGGACTTGCCTACCCTGTCTTGGCAGAGCTAGGCTGTCAACTTACCTGCTTCCAGGTTTTGTCCTTTTTGGACAGCATTCTGTCTACAGTTGGAGCAAGGGGCTTTTCCTACCAAGAGATAGGCTTGCGACTAATTCAATCATCTCCCACTGGAGATTCTTCGATGCTCATCTTCTACTTGGAGGAGAATAGGAGGTGCTGTCAGGAGTTGATATGTCTTGATATAAAAAAATCTAAAGTTACGAAAACATCTTTGAATGCCATATTCTGCAGATCTCTTGAGGTTTTTGAAGAGGCCCTATCTATCTCTTCTATTAGGGTAAGCAGATGTTGCTTGTCTCTTAGCAGCTTTATTTCTGATTAGCTTAGAAAATAACTATAATATGCTGTCATAGTACCTAACAGAATGACCGGCTTGCATAACCATTAGTTTGCATTTTTTTCCTTTAGAATTATTTTATTAAATTGTAAATGTACAACAGCTTCTTTTTTTTAATAATTTATTTTTTTTTCTTCAAGTTACATCTCAATCACAATCCCCTCCCTACTCCCCCCTCCAGTCCCACCCTTCCACCCTCCTCCCCCTCAACACCCCCATCCTCTTCCCTTCTTTTTTTTTAGTTTAAGGTATTTATTTTTCCCCCCAACAGCTCTCCCTTTCAGACCAAATAATGGTTCTTTTTCTTATAACTATAAATACAATACAAAACAACAGAAATAAATAGGCCACGATTATAAGAGTTATATGGCTTAGCATACATTCCCAATGTCCAGTCCATATGTATTTGGCACCTGACTTTAACATTCTACTATCTAAGCATCTCCATGAGTTTAAAGTTCTATATCTAACTCAGCTTTCTTACTAACTTGCCTCATAATTTTAAAAATATCTTCTTAGATCCAGAACACCCTCTTGATTCCTAAACAACTCAAAATTTAACTATGAGACTCTAGCTATCTATTCTTCAACCACCTCAGAGACCTGAGAGGGATGTACAACAGCTTCTTAACTCTACACACGCCTTTAAATTTTTAAAGGAAAAACGTTATGTCTTATTACACCATGATCCTGGCTAATAGCTTTTCAAAACTTTTGAGAAAAATCTTTAAAAAGGTTTCACATGTCACCTGAAACTTACAAATTTAACATTATCAAAGAAGGAATGCTTCTACACTCTTACAAAGACCACTAGAAAGAAACAACAATTAAAAAGCTAAGAAACTGTCTCAAAGGCATTTTTTACAATCCTTCCTCCACAGTAAGGTATTGTTATTAAATAATCCAATCCATTCACAAAATGGCTCTCTGCATCTGCTCTGGTGTCTTCTGCCATATCACTGCATATTTATGCATGACTGAGATAAGAGTTTCCTTAACATTGTTATTTCGGTAACCTGAAGCTGTTCTGTTACCTCTGGGCTCTCATCCTCTCCTATTTATACAGTGAAGCCCATGGTAAGTAGGAAGAAGCTCAGTATCGGCTCCTCCCACCATAGCCCCCACTTCCTCCACCTCCTCCAGGACCATAGTTTCCTCTACCATATGGTCCTCCCATGTTCCTGCTACCACCAAAGTTTCCACTCTTCATTGGATCATAGTTAGAAAGTTGCTGGTTATAATTTCCAAAATCATTGTAATTTCCACTTATATAATTTCCTCCTCCATAGTTGTCATAACCACCTCCGTAGCCCCCACCCTGGTTGCCATATCCAGGTCCTTAATTATCCTAAACAGTTTATGACAATTAGTAGTAAAAGGGCAAAACATCACATTTCATTTTTTTTCTTTATCTCCTAACCCTTCCATCCCATTTCTCTGGGGTGGGGTGTCCTTATATAAATAACAGTCCCTCATCTCAGTTGAGAGGTCGTATGAGGGCCAAGAGCCTCTTCATTCATTGAGGGTCTACGAAGCAGTACCATCAGTGACAAGGGTTTCGTTGCCTGGGAGAGAGAACTACTAAACAAACAAACCAATAAGCAGACAATAGATAAAAAAGACTAAAAAATAGAAAAAATAAAACTAATATATAAAAATAAATTAAAAATAAAAAGTCTATGTCCAAGTTCCCTTTGGTGTGTTAGTTGTAGTATCCATACCTTCTACTATATAGCTAAAATCCTACTATAAGTGAATAGATGCCATATGCGTCCTTCTGAGTTTGGGTTAGTTCACTCAGGATGAACTTTTCTAGTTCCATCCATTTGGCTGCAAATTGCATAATTTCATTGTTCCTGATAGCTGAATAATATTCCATTGTGTAGATGCACCACAGCTTTTTAACCCACTCTTCGGTTGAGGGACATCTGGGTTGTTTCCAGTTTCTAGCTATTACAAATAAGGCTGCTATGAACATAGATGAGGAGACTTCCTTATGATTCCATGAGGAGTCATTTGCATGTATACCCAGAATTGGTATGGCTGGGTCCTGAGGCAAAGCTATTCCAACTTTTCTAAGATATCGCCAGACTGACCTCCATAGTGGTTGCACAAGCCTGCACTCCCACCAGCAATGGAGTAGGGTACCCCTTTCTCCACACCCTCGCCAGCATGTGCTGTCATTTGAGCTTTTGATCTTAGCCATTCTGACAGGTGTGAGATGGAATCTCAGAGTCATCTTGAGTTGCATTTCTCTGATGATTAAGGATGTTGAGCATTTCTTCAAGTGTCTCTCAGCCATTAGGGATTCCTCCTTTGTGAATTCTCTATTTAGCTCTGTCCCCCATTTTTTGATTGGATTATTTGGTTTCTTGGCATTTAATTTCTTGAGTTCTTTGTAGATTTTTAGATATTAGCCCTCTCTCAGATGTGGGGTTGGTGAAGATTTTCTCCCAGTCTGTAGGCTACCATTTTGTTCGAATGACAGTGTCTTTTGCCTTACAGAAGCTTTTCAGTTTCATGAGGTCCCATTTATGGATTGTTGATATCAAATCCTGAGCTGTTGGAGTTTTGTTCAGGAAGTTGTCGCCTGTGCCAATGAGTTCGAGGGTTTCTCCCTCTTTTTCTTCTAGTAGATTTAGTGTGACTGGCCTTATGTTAAGGTCTTTGATCCACTTGGACTTAAGTTTTGTACAAGGTGATAAGTATGGGACTAATTTCATTCTTTTACAAATGGACATCCAGTTGGACCAGCACCATTTGTTGAAGACGCTGTCCTTCTTCCATTGTGCCGTTTTGGCTTCTTTGTCAAAAATTATGTGGCCATAAGTGCGTGGGTCTATTTCTGGATCTTCAATTCAATTCCATTGATCTACTGGTATGTTTCTATACCAATACCATGCTGTTTTTACAACTATTGCTCTGTAGTACACCTTGAAATCTGGGATGGTGATACCTCCAGATGTTTTTTATTGTACAGGATTGATTTAGCTATTCTGGGCTTTTTGTTGTTCCACATGAAATTGAGAATAGATCTTTCCAAGTCTATAAAAAATTGTGTTGATATTTTGATAGGAATTGCATTGAATGTATATATTGCTTTTGGTAGGATGGCCATTTTTATTATGTTGATCCTACCTATCCATGAGCATGGGAGATCTTTCCATCTTCTACAAGCCTCTTCCATTTATTCAAGGGCTTAAAGTTCTTGTTGTACAGGTCCTTTACTTGCTTGGTTAGAGTTACCCCCAGGTATTTTATGTTGTTTGTGGCTATTGTGAAGGGGGTTGCTTCCCTTATTTCTTTCTCTGCCCATTTGTTTGTTGTATAAAGAAGGGCTCCTGATTTTTTTTGAATTAATTTTGTATCCAGCCACTTTGCTGAAGGTGTTTATCAGGTGTAAGAGTTCTCTGGTGGAATTTTTGGGGTCGCTTATGTATACTATCATATCATCTGCAAATAGGGATAATTTGACTTCTTCATTTCCGATGTTTATCCCCTTGATGTCCTTTAGTTGTCTTATTGCTCTAGCAAGAACTTCAAGTACTATATTGAAGAGATATGGTGAAAGTGGACATCCTTGTCTTGTCCCTGAGTTTAGAGAAAATGCTTCAAGTTTCTCTCCATTTAATTTGATGTTGGCCACTGGCCTGCTGTATATTGCCTTTATTATTTCTAGGTACGGTCCTTGTATGCCCGTTCTCTCCAGAACTTTTAGCATGAAGGGGTGTTGGATTTTGTCAAATGCTTTTTCTGCATCTAGCGAGATTATCATGTGTTTTTTTTCTTTCATCTTGTTTATATGGTGAATGATGTTGATAGACTTTCGTATGTTGAACCATCCCTGCATTCCTGGGATGAAGCCTACTTGATCATGGTGTATGATACTTTTGATGTGTTCTTGAATTCGGTTTGCTAGTATTTTATTAAGTATTTTTGCATCTATGTTCATGAAGGAGATTGGTCTGAAGTTCTCTTTCTTTGTTGGGTCTTTGTGTGGTTTAGGAATCAGGGCGATTGTGGCCTCGTAGAATGAGTTTGGCAATGTTCTTTCAGATTCTATTTTGTGAAAGAGTTTGAAAAGTATTGGTGTTAGCTCCTCTTTGAAGGTTCGGTAGAATTCCGTGCTAAAGCCAACTGGCCCTGGGCTTTTTTTTGGTTGAGAGATTTTTAATGACTGTTTCTATTTCCTTAGGGGTTATAGGGCTGTTTAATCTGTTTATCTGATCTTGATTTAGCTTCGGTAGGTGGAATTTATCAAGAAAATTGTCCATTTCACTTAAGTTTTCAAATTTGGTGGAGTATAGATTTTTAAAGTAAGATTCAAATATTCTCTGGATTTCCTCAATGTCTGTTGTTATTTCTCCCTTTTCATTTCTGATTTTGTTGATTTGTGTTTTCTCCCTCTGTCTTTTAGTTAATTTGGCTAAGGGTCTGTCTATTTTGTTGATTTTCTCAAAGAACCACCTCTTGGTTCCATTCATTCTTTGTATAGTTCTTTTTGTTTCTAAGTTGTTGATTTCAGCCCTAAGTTTGATGATCTCCTGCCTTCTGCTCCTCTTGGGAGTGTTTGCTTCTTTTTTTTCCAATTCACCCAGTTTAGCTGTTATTTCGCTAATGTGAGCTGTTACAACTTTCTTTTTGAAGGCCCTTTGTGCTATGAACTTTCCTCGTAGCACAGCTATCTTTGTGTCCCATAGGTTTGGGTATGTTGTGTCTTCATTTTCGTTGGATTTTAAGAAGTCTTTGATTTCCTTCTTTATTTCTTCCCTGACCCAGTGGTCCTCTAGTAAAGAGTTGTTCAATTTCCGTGTGAGTGTAGACTTTCTCTTGATACTTTTGCTATTGAAGTCCAGCTTTATTCCAAGGTGGTCTGATAAGGTACAAGGGGTTATTTCAATTTTCTTATATATGTTAAGGCTATCTTTGTGTCCAACTATTTGGTCGATTTTGGAGAAGGTTCCATGGGGTGCTGAGAAGAAGGTATATTCTTTTCTGTTTGGGTGGAAAGTTCTGTAGATATCTGTTAGGTCCATTTGGTTCATAATCTCTGTTAGACTCATTATTTCTCTGTTTGGCTTCTGTCTTGATGATCTTTCCATAGTTGTGAGTGGGGTGTTGAAGTCTCCCACTATTAAAGTGTTTGGATCAATGTGCAATTTACGTTTTAGAAGCGTTTCTTTTATAAATGTAGGTGCCTTTGTATTTGGGGCATAGATGTTCAATATTGAGATGACCTCTTGGTGGATATTTCCTTTAATGAGTATGTAATGCCCTTCTCTGTCTTTTTTTATTAACTTCAATTGGAAGTCTATTTTGTTTGATATTAGCGTGGCTACTCCAGCTTGTTTCCTGGGTCCATTTGCTTGGAAAACCTTTTCCCAACCCTTTAATCTGAGATAGTGTTTATCTTTGATAGTGAGGTGTGTTTCTTGTATACAGCAAAAGGATGGGTCTTGTTTACGGATCCAGTCTGTAAGTCTGTGTCTTTTTATTAGCGCGTTTAGTCCATTGATGTTGATGGATATTAGTGACCAGGGGTTGTTATTTCCCATTATTTCGGTATAGCTGGCTGTCTTGTGTTTCTTTTTTGCTTAGTTGCTGTGGAGGTTTCTATTTCCTCTGTTTTCTTGGGTGTAGTTATCTTCTCTGTGTTGGAATTTTCTTTCTAGGATTTTCTGTAGGACTGGGTTTGTGAGGGGATATTGTTTGAATTTGATTTTGTCATGGAATATCTTGTTTTCTCCTTCTATGTTGATAGAGAGTTTTGCTGGATATAGTAGTCTGGCTGGGCACCTATGTTCTCTCAGGGCTTGTAGGACACCGTCCAGGCCCTTCTAGCTTTTAAAGTTTCTGAGGAGAAGTCAGGTGTAATTCTGATGGGTCTGCCATTGTATGTGACTTGCCCTTTTTCTCTTACAGCTTTTAATATCCTTTCTTTGTTCTCTACATTTGGAGTTTCTATTATTATGTGGCGAGAGGAGTTTCTTTTCTGATCTAATCTGTTCGATGTTCTGTAAGCCTCTTGGATTTTTACTGGCATCTCTTTCTTTAGGTTTGGGAAGTTTTCTTCTATGATTCTGTTGAAGATATTTCCTGGACCATGGAGTTGGGAGTCCTCTCTTTCCTTTATGCCTATAATTCTTAGGTTCTGTCTTTTCATTGAGTCCTTGATTTCTTGGATGTTGTGGATGAGAGATTTTTTAGCTTTCCTCATTTTCTTTGGATGTTGTACTGATTTCTTCCATCGAATCTTCCATGCCTGAGATCCTGTCTTCCATCTCTTGCATCCTAATTTTGATACTCACATCCATAGTTCCTGTTCTCTTCCCTTGATTCTCCCTTTCCTCTTTTAACTCTGACTGTGTTTTCTTTATTGTTTCCATTTCTATTTTCATGTCTTGAATTGTATTGTTCGTTTTGTACATTTCCTTCTCCAGTTTGCTTGTTTTTGCCTGGAGTTCTTTCATTGCTCTGTCCTTTTCCTGTTCAAGCTGAGTCACCTTGGCTTGGAGCTCTTTAATGGTGTTCTTCATTGTTCTGACTTGTAAAATTATGGCTTCTTTGAATTCCTTCATAGTTTTAAGTTCTTCTTGAAGGGACTCATCACTTTCAATAATGTAGAATTGTCATCATTTTCATGTGTTTCAGCAGTGGTGAGGTGGTTCGAGCTGGGTTGAATAGCGTTGCTTTCTTTTATTGGAGTCATTTCGCTCTGTTTTTTTGTTTTTTTGTTTTTTGTCTGGGTCCTCTGGCCATGTGGAATTTTTTAGGTGTCTTCTGCACTTGGGTCCAAAGGGGGCGCTTTGGTGTAGGAATTCGAGTTGCCTTACTCCACCCCTATAAGGTGAGTCATTCAGCCCCGCCTCCTAGGTCGAGACCTAACTAATCCAGGTGGTGGAGCTGTGTACAAGTAAGCTCTGGTTCCCCACCAGAAGGGCCAGTACTAGTACAAAAGTCCAATATACAACAGTTTCAAATATCTCGCAGTTTTCCTGGGGTTGGTTCCTGTGGTGGGTAAATCTGCCCTTCACCTCCAATGGCCTTGCCTCTCCCGTGGCTTGGAAACTGGCCAGTGACGTCACAGCAGTGGGTTGTGATCTGCAGTCTGAAGGCACTTTGCAGCTGAGCTACGCTCACTTCCAAGGGTCGCAACCTTTCACCAGATAGTTGGATCGTCTGTGTGAGACCTGGGGGTGCCCAGCATGGTGGGGATTATCTGTGCATGGGATCTGAATCTTCCCACTGGGTTTTAGATTGGAACTTACCGGGAGTCTCCCCTGGTGGGGGATGGGGGGTCCCAATTCCCAGGTCCAGCGGCTTCCTTGCGTGTCTGAGAGTGGGAAGGAACATCCTGCCCAGGGACTCTCAGTGGTCCCTGGGTAGCTGGGTGAGATTTAGAAGGGGTCGTGCTGATTGTACAGCATCCTGTAACACTCACCGCCTTGTGACTGTTAACCCCGAAATCAAAATACGTCCACGCACGCCGCCGCCATCTTGGATTGTATCCCAGTTTCTTTTACCTCTTCTTTCTCCTCCCAAATAGCTCCTCTTCTGATTTCATTATCACAGCTTTGGTGGATCGTTGGGTTTCTAAAATCAATTAGGAGAGCTGTAATGGCCAATAAACTTATTTCTAGCCCAATTCATATGAGAATAGGATTGGTGCTGAGTATTGTGGTTATGGGTCCTGAGAGGATAGTGAAGTAGGCAATTAGGAGGGTTAGGGGGTTGGTTAGTACAGGAAGGGCTTAAATCAATGTTTTCAGGGTATGGGCCTGATAGCTTAATTAGCTGACCTTACTAAACTTAGGATGGGGTGTAGGGTAGCACATAGAATTTTGAATTCTTAGGTGTAGGTTCAATTCCTATTGTCCTAGAAATAAGAGGGTTTAAACCTCAATGATTTACTCTATCAAAGTAACTCTTTTTTTTAGACATATTTCTATATATGAGATGGGATACTTGCTAGGAAAATTATATCATATATAATATATATTGAATATATATAATTCCAGTTCTGACTAGGAGAGAAAGTGTAATTGTCTTTCTTCTGTCCATTATCCTTTCTGTTCTACCCTCTTCCTTTAGCCCCTGTCTTCCTCACATAGTCCCTTCTACTTTCATGTAATATACTTTATCTATATTGTGCATATGAAAGAAATGTGTATCCTTCTAAGTCTAGCTTATTTCACTTAACATAATGACCTCCAGGTGTGTTAGTTTCTTTTCTGTTGCTCTTACAAAATACCATGACCAAAGGTAACTTAGAGGAGGAAAGGGCCCTTAGCTTGGTGGGGAGGCACAGCAATAGAACTGTGAGATCAGCCTAGCAGCTGAGAAGCACATAGATCACATCTCTTCTACACACAGAAAGCAGAGAGAGAGAAAAAAAAAGGAAATGGTCAAGGCTATAAAGTATCAAAAGCCACTCCCCCCCCCCCAATGACATGCTTCTTCCAAGAAGAATTCACCTCCTTAAGACTCCATAACCTTCCTACCAACATCACCAACTGGACACCAAGTGGGAGACACCCCTCGCTCAACCACCATGCCAGTTCCATCCATTCCCCTGCCAATGATTTCACTCCGCTCTTCTTTATAGCTGAATGCGTCCATGTTTTCTTTGTCCTTCCATCTGCTGGTGGGACCCCTCTTGCCTATTATGAACCCTGGTGAAAACACACATGTCCAAATATCTCTGTGGTGTGTAGACTAATAAAATTTAATCAAATATTGATGTCATGATTAGAAGTTTAGACACTTTAGTCTCAGTCACCATAGTCACAGGTTTTAATTTTATCTGACAAATTTCTGCCTCACATATGTCAACTATGCATTCCTGTCACAAATTATCACCCATTAACATACACATCTATGAACATGATTTCCTGGAACACCATGTGCCATGACTTTTTTTTTTTTCAAAAGCATTTATTTAGCATTGGGAAGAAGCTGCAATGGTTTTAGTTTTAAATAAAAGTGAGGGCAGTGCTCCCCCATGGGTTTTTTAATGTGTCCACAAAAAAATAGTTTACTAAACCAATGAAAGAAATCCTGCCGAGTGAAAGGATTACAGGGTGAGGATACTCTCATTGGTGTTCAGAAGTAAGCCATGAAATAAAAGATTCAATTCTAAGCCTGCCATGGTGCCGCATGCTTATAATCCCAGCACTTGGGTACTTACCTAAATACTAAGTACTTTACTTAGCTAAATAGCAAGTTTGAGGTCAGTCTGGTCTAACTGAGACCTTTTCACAGAGCACACATACACACACACACACACACACACACACACACACACACACACACACACA
>CAJQZJ010032054.1:5023736-5037387 GCA_907164525.1 Lophiomys imhausi | reverse complement strand
CCACCTCATTTAAATATAACTGACCTTTGAGTGTATTAACTTTAAGCTGCATTTTAAGAAAGTTAAAGAGGTTACATAATGTTAAATTAGGAAAATATATCCAACTACTTTTAGCATAACAAAAGAGAGAGGGGGTCAGTTTTATAGTATTGTATGACTTCAAAATGAAAATAAGGTCTGCCAAGGCTCAGCTGGGAGGGTGCTGGATGGTGAAAATAAAAATATTTTGGAGTCAGTTTAAGACACATTTGAAAACAAATTTTAATCGTGTAATAATTCCAAAGAGGTTGTATGAATTTCAGCACTGTAAAGTGTTATATACTCCCTATTTCAGACTGTGCTGGGGTGAGCAGATGTTCAACAATTTGAAGTCTGTTTAGAATCCGTCTACCTGCTGGGTTTAATTCCAGAAGCAAGCATGGTTCTTGAAGATAGAGAAAATGTTATTTTGTTCTTTTATCCCTATACTGCATTGCACTAATTTTCTTCATTTTCACCTTGGTCTATGGCAGGTCACTTCTGGTAAACAAAAAAAAAAATCTGATGGGGGTCGTCAGAAAGAAAAGTTAAAGTTTATTCTTCCCTCTGTGAAATGAATTACAAAATTATCTGAAATAGAGAGTGCATGGTGTTGTGTGATTTTGAGCTAAAAGTGAAAATGCATGTGTTTTCTAATAGTTTTAAAGACATACATGGATTTTGGCAAAGGTGTTTCCTTGTCTTTTACACACACTGGTAAAATACTATATAAAGCAATTTATATTCACATTAAATACAGTGAAATGTGAGTGTGTTATAGTTTTCCATGTTTGGAATTTTGATACACACATTCCAATTTCAATGAGCAGTGACGGTTTCCCCTCTTTTTGTCTTTGTTGTTAGTTTCAATGTCATTCCTGTTGCACTGACCCTTTCTTTACCATGATGAATTAACATAACAACAGGCTCCTCTATTTGACTCTCTTCTTGTTTGAACATCCTTAATTCCTTGGGATTTTGTAATTATATCACATTAAAGAAGTCTTCGATAGATAGTATGCTAAGTGTCAGAAACATAAAAATGTATAGATTCTTAAATGAGTTTTTTTTACCTCTTGTAGGGATAATTTAACAGTTCATTTATTCTGTTAATATTTTAATTATATTTAGTCATTTAAGAATATTAAATCAACTTAGGATTTCTGAAATAAAATTCACTTTTTTGCAACATGCATTTTGTATTTAAATTTTAACTTTAATTGGCATATGAAGTGGCAGGTATGTCAAAGCATTCTCATACATACACAGTTTCAGTTGACTCTCCCTGTCCCCATCCTTCCTTATACCATTCTACCCCTAGTGTCCCCTCTTTCCCCTTTATATCACTTGTATTCTACTGTCCCCCAACTCTTCCTTAAAAACTGTTTTTACACCACCTCGTAGACCCATAGATGCAACACCATTAAAATGAAAACCTCCATAGGGTAAATGCCTGGCTCCTTCTCCAACTTAACTGCATGGAAAAGAGATACATAGGAACAGATGTAGGTTTAAAAGAGATGTAACAGATATATAAATAACTCACAATAGTTGATCCTTATTTGAATCTTTGTGCAAGCAATTAAAAATCATACATTTTGCCAAATCAGAATTCCACCAGGTTTTTTGTGCATATTGATAGCCCATTCTTATTCCTTTTCTTTTTGTTGTTATTGTTTTGAGACAGAGCTTCTCTATGTAGCCCTGGCTGTCCTGGAACTTACACTGTACACAAGGCTGGCCTCGAACTCAGAGATCCACCTGTCTCTGCCTCCTGAGGGCTTGCAGTAAAAGTGTGTGCCACCACTGCCCAATGACAAACACATACTTAAATTTGTATGAAACAGCAAAAGACCCAAAATAGTAAACGTGATACTGAAGACCAATAAAATAGAGGACTGATACTTGGTTTAAAAGTTTCTATAAAGCCATAGTAACCAAAGCAATGCAACCTTGGCAAAAGTAGGGCCAAATGCATTGATGAGACAGGATAGGAAATGGCCCAAATAAATACAGTCTGTTGGTCTTTGTCAAAGAAACAAGGATGATAGAGTGGCAAAAGGTAATCTGATTCTCAAAAAATGAAGTTAAAGCAACTGGACAGGCATATGGAAGAGGAAGAATAAGAGGAGGAGAAGGAAGAGAAAGAGAAGGAAAAGGGAGGAAGGAGGGGAAGAAGAGAAAGAGGTGGTGGGGGTGAAGTTGAAATTTCAATGCCACCAAGCCTGCTAGCCTGACTTTGATCCTTGGAATACACATGGTGAAAGGAAAGAATCAACTCTCAAAAGTTAACCTCTGACTTCTACATACATGACACACACACAGAATTTATTTTCAAAATAAGTACATCATATGTCTTCAGGAGGATTAAAATAACCTCCTACTATCCACCAACTTAAATGGATAAAATCCAGAAAATTAACGACCCCAAATGCTGTTAAGTTTGTGGGGCAAGATAAATTTTCATTGCTGATAATAACATGGAACCACATAGCCACACTGAAATGTAGTTTGGTGGTTTCTTCCCAGTTAAGGAAGAAACTCTTACTATATGATCAACAGTTGTCAACAGTTGTGGTCTGTAGTTTTTAACCCACAGAGCACTGAAAACATGTTCACTGAAGACCTGTATGTTGGTGTCTGTATCTGCTTTGTTCCTAATTGCCAAAACTTGGAAGGACCCAAGATATTCTTCAATGAGTAACTGCAGAACATCTGTTAAGTACAAACAATGGATTATTATTCCATGCTTGGTTTCTCTTCTATTTCTGTAATAAAGTACCATGACAAAGGCAACTTATAGAAGAAAGAGCTTATTTGGGATTATTGTTCCAGAGGGATGAATCCATCATGGTACACAGGCATGGCAACAGGAACAGGAAGCTGAGAACTCACATCTTCAAACGCAAGCATAAAACAGAAAGAAAACAGGGTGTGGGACAAGACTATAAACTCCCTAAGCTCACTCCCAATGACACATCTCCAACAAGGCCATATCATCCACCTACTCAAACAGCGCAAACCAACTGGGGACCAACTGTTCAAATATCTAAGCCTATATGTGACATTCTCACTCAGACCACTAAAGGCAATGAAAAGAACAAGCTATAAAGGACATGGAGGACTCTTAACTGCAGAGTGCCACATGAATGAGCAAAACTAGAAGAGCTACAGACTGTATGCTCCCAACCATGACAGATTCTCGAAAACGCAAAAGTGTGAAAATAGTAAAAGGCCACAGGTTGCCAGAGGTTGCCAGAGGTTGCCACAGGTTGCCAGAGGTTGCCACAGGTTGCCACAGGTTACCAGAGGTTGCCAGAGGTGGTAGGGTGTCGCGTCCCTCTCGACCGGCAAGAACGACGCGACTCGCAAAAGCTCTTCTCAAGCAGTTTATTCAGGTCCCTTGAAAACAGTCTTCCGAAAAGGGGACGGGCAGACCCAACCCACAGGCTAAATACTAAATGAACAGCCAATCAAGTAAAGCCACGTAGTGCTATCTTAGAGGCCCACGTATGCGGAAGCAAGCCAGATCAGCGGTCTTAGCCAAATATGGACTTGTTTACCACCAAGAGCGCTCACCGTCGGGCTGGTGGAAGGCGGAGACCAGCGCCATCTTTAAGGCGCGGCACGTCGCAGCTCTCTACAGTTCCTCCTTTTTTTATTTTTTCTAAAGATGATAGAAGTCCCTGGAAAGGTTTCGTAATCCCCCTATCTGGGGATCTCATGGTGGGTCTGAGCCTGTAGGAGGGCGGTGCTCAAACTCTTACCCATCTCTGGGTCAGCCTCCCCACTCGGGACTGCCCTGTCTTAGGTGGCCGAGACTTACCCGTCAACTCCGTCACTGACTTACCAGACCCTAATATCCGTGGAACGAATTCCTCAGTGGGCAGGGACTATGCTTAGTGAAGATTTACTTCACGGCAGCAAGCCATGCCTGAGGGGACTGGCCCGCCTCAATGGCAACAAGGGCTTGTCATGGCTGCATTACGCTTTTGTGTGGCTCTCATTTTGTAGATGCACCATAGGCAAACCAGAGAGGCTAGTATCATCAGTATCGCCAAAGAGCCTACGCCCGCCCACTCCTTAAGATGATCCATAGCCATCTGTATCCAAGAAGTCAAGCCAGTAGCCAGGCTCAGATCCACCCGAGTGGAGTTGATATGGACAATTGTTGCTCTCAGCTCTCTCATCAAATTTTCAAATTCAGCCAACCAATCCTGTAAGAGGAACTTTGACAATTGTCTGGACAAATTAGCAGCTTTTGTATAATTTTGATATTGTACGGAAGCAACACACAAACCTTGCATTTTCCACTCACACCCCAATTGTGCTAGTTGCCAAAGAGAATCAATCTGTTCTTGTATTAAATCTATGCGTTGATTAACTACCATAAGACCTCCTTTGAGATGAGAATTCATAGAGGTCTGGGTATCCAATGCCTGTGCCACAGTGGCTGAGATGTTATTCAGGGCATTGGCAGTCTGTATAGAACTAGACAAGGCAATAGCTGAGGCAGTAGCTCCCGCAGCAGCAATAGTGATGGCAGTAACAATAGCTGCAGTGATGTCAAAATCTCTTTTAAACCTGAATAGCATCATGGTATTAGGAGCCTCTACAGGAACTGGTACATATCGAGGCATTCTAGTCACCACAGCCACAGGAAAGGCTGTGGCATTCCAGCATAGGGCATAAAAACATGTGCCCGGAGTGCATACTAACTTTTCTTCACCCAAGGATGCACTCCCATTACTTACAATCCACAGAAAAAGAGGCCAGAGACACATTGGTCACATGCACGATGGCAGTTCTCAGATTCTGCATCAGCTTATCAAACTCGCCAGACCAATTTTCCTGTAAGATACTGAGAGAGTTGCTTAGACAAATTTGCAGCTACAGTATAATTTTGATATGGCACAGAGGTCACACACAAACCAGTCATTTTCCACTCACAGCCAATCTGGGCCACCTGCCACAATCAACCAAGGCCGTGGCTACATTGGCTGACAAATTATTCAAGGTAGCGGCAGTCTGCACTGAGGCATCCAGGCTTCCAACCCCTTGTTCTTATAAGGGGTGATAGCTGCTTTACATTCCTTTGTACATTGCTCATACACAAGTTGTTTAATTAAGGGCATTGCCAAATTAGGGTCTCCAAATACCCTTCCAGCTGCTTCAACCATTATAGCCATGAAGTCTGAGAAAGGCTCCAGGGGATCCTGAATAACCTTGGTTAGATTGCCATTCACTTCCCCTTTGTTAGGCAATGATTTCCAAGCTCTGGTTGCGATTAAATTGATTTGCTCAAACACCTGAGCCGGATACCCAGTTTGTTGTTGAGCAAATCGACCTTGCCCAAGAAGCATGTCCACATCCCAGGCTGGGTTTCCTGCTGCACGATTAGCAGCAGCTTGTTCATTAGCAAACTCAATCAAGAAAGCCTTCCAATCTAAATACTGCCCAGAGGACAGGCAGGCACGTGCCAGGCTCCTCCAGTCACTAGGAGTCATGCAATAACGACTAAGAGCTTCCACCTGAGCTACAGTGCCTTTGTTAACATTTTCAGACTCTGAGCTATCTTCTTCCGAAGTATCTTTCCCAGATTTGACCGAGCGCTCCTCTTTTAACTGCTCTAATGCCTCTTGTCCCTTTTCCACGGCCTTGCAATATCTCTGATCTTCTAAACAACTATGAACAAGTCTCCAAATAGGCCGTGCTCCTCCCTGCAATGTACCTTGCTCCCAGGCAAAATCTAGATCTCTCCCAAGCTTATCCCAGCAACTGATAAAGGCCAGCAAGGCTAGCATTCGCTCCATTTCTGTGAGGCACTCTCTGCTTTCCTCACCTTGCTCTGCCAGTTGTGTCTTCTACTTGTCCGAATCCCGGAACTTTATTGCTCCCTCCCGGAGACCTTATTGCCTCTTTACCGAGGTCCTTATTGCTCCCTCCGGAGACCTTATTGCCTCTTTACCGAGGTCCTTATTGCTCCCTCCCGGAGACCTTATAGTTCGCAATTTCCGCAAAACTTTACCTTTAGTTCGCAACTTCCCGCGAAACTTTACCTTTAGTTCGCAATTTCCGCGAAACTTTATTGTCCCAATTTATCCCGGGAACTTACCAGTGCACTGCCCCTGACTGCAAGAGTTCTGAGTCTTTTCTGGTTCCCCGTACAGGCCACCACTTGTCGCGTCCCTCTCGACTGGCAAGAACGACGCGACTCGCAAAAGCTCTTCTCAAGCAGTTTATTCAGGTCCCTTGAAAACAGTCTTCCGAAAAGGGGACGGGCAGACCCAACCCACAGGCTAAATACTAAATGAACAGCCAATCAAGTAAAGCCACGTAGTGCTATCTTAGAGGCCCACGTATGCGGAAGCAAGCCAGATCAGCGGTCTTAGCCAAATATGGACTTGTTTACCACCGAGAGCGCTCACCGTCGGGCTGGTGGAAGGCGGAGACCAGCGCCATCTTTAAGGCGCGGCACGTCGCAGCTCTCTACAGTAGGGGAAGTAAAGATGAGAAAGCAAGACAAAGAGGACTGTTAAGACAATAAAGCTATGCTTCATGATGGTGGGTGCATACTATATGTTAGTATCCATAGAACGCACAGCACCATGAATAAAGTCTAATGTACACTGTGGACCTGGTGAAACAGAGATGCTTCAGTGAGGGTCCCTTGGCAGTCACACCTGCACCTCTCTGGGTAAGAAGGGATGTGCATGTGTAGGGTCAGGGTGGTAGTATGAGCCCTCTGCAGTTTTGGCTCAGAATTTGTGACTCTAAAACTTCTATTATAAAAAATCAGTAATTCTACTTAAAAGGAGAAAAAAAATGACATATGTATGTACGTGTTAGTTATGTTCAGTGTATATTTCATGACGTATAGAATGATACTTCTACATTTAGAAATGCAATGGTACTTGTTTGCAAACCCACAGGCCATGATTTAACTGAGAAACATAGTAGGCACCTGTTAATGACCCTGTAGATACCAGGGAGCAATGTCCTTCCCAGGCTCCCCTGTACATCTTTCATTTGTTCTAATCACAGAGCACATTTACACGTGAGTACATGAAGACACACATCTCCTTACATGTTAGCATCCTCTGAGATGGGTATTTCATTTTATAATCAAATGAAAACGGTGCTGCAGACTGCATATGACAAGAACCAGAAGTGAAAGCAGAGCGAAAACAGACTCAAATAGCAGGCTTTTATCTGAACATAAATGTTTTCATTTGTTTTTAAATATGTATTTATTTTGCTGGGGGTTCTTTTTTTACATCCCATATTTCAGGTTTCATTGTTTATAGAGAAGATGAATGGTTCTCTCATTTCAGCTCTCTGCTCCGGAGGGTATTAAGACAGTATGTATTCATCCTGTGAGGAATATAGATTCACACTCTAGGTGGGATGAACTAAGCCGCCATCTCATAAAGACCTAATCCTAATTATGAAGTGCTATGTGTTTTTGACAGTTACAACGGTCCCTGGAAAGTCTAATGTGTGAGAAAAATATCTTTGTGTCTAGATAAGCTCATCTCTACCTCCTTCTCTGGCTTTAAGGAACAGTCTACAAACTTCTAGAACATTCTCCTGGAGGATGCTTTTTTGTGTCTGTTTCTGTTAATGTCAAGCCTAAAACAATAACATATGCTGTGTTCTTTCTCTCTATATATATTTTCATATCTGAAAGAGGATGTTTCTTCTTCTTGCTATTATTTTTAAGATTAAGGTCAGGATTAGGTTCTGTAATTTCCTACCATATCCTGTCAACAACCTGACAAGGTTGAAATCCATGGATGATGCTTAGCTATGACAAAACTTGGTTTCAAAGAATAAGGAGAGTGGAGTTTAACTTTTCACCAGGCTTCAGAGGCAAAGGCCCAACTATATTTGTGAAAATCTGGTTAAAAAAAACAAATAAACAAAATAAAATAGAACCTCTTTTCATCATTCCAAAGCTCCAGCACCCACAGCCAACGGGAAACTGAAGCTCAGTGTTTGTGCCTCCCCAAGTCTGGAATGAAACATCCAATATGAGCTAATCCAAGTTAAATATGAAGACTATTAGTTTTGTTTTTCTCTCAATCCAATAATCCAAATATTTATCTTGAAATTTAAAGTTTTTAACTGTCAACAAATTGCTATATTTTAAAAGGAGACATGGAGTTGGTTTAAAAACTAGGAGCTTCCTCCATAAACAAATGTAAAATTATATTATCAAGACTACAGAGTATAACTTCAGGGTCCACAATATGGTAGCACTGGGAGATAGCAGACATCCTTTAAGAGACAGATCCTTAAGGAGGTCTTTAGGTTATTTGATAGTCCTAGTGTTGGAAGAAATTCAGGTAGTCCTCCTACAACCCCTTAGTAACATTCATAAGAGATTTGTTACAGAAACAAGAGCCCAGCGCCACCCAGACCTCTGGCTTCCTAGCTGGAGATGTGAACCTAGCTCTCATACACACTCCTGCCATGAGACAAGGCTGGGACCTTCATCAGAGTTGGGACAAGGCCAGCACCATGCTCTTCTCAGCACTAGATCTGAGAAGCCAATTCACTGTGAGCTTTTCTTTATAAAGCTATCCTATCCTCAGGTGTTCTATTATAGTAATAAAAATGAAGTAGTGTGGAGTTCTTCACCCAAATCAATAATCACCGATAACCATCAAGATTATCATATCAGCATCTTGCCACCAGCCATGCTGCAACCCTCCTATACCATCCAGAAGCACCTCGCCATAGCCTTTCCTTTAATTTTCTGTTTACATAAGAGCACTGATAATTTCCGCATATGGTCATATTTGTTTATTATGCATGAATTTATGCCTGTGAACATAAAATGTGAATTCCAAGAGAGCAAAGGTCCTGTCTATTGGATGAACTGTTCCAAATCAGAACCCTTCACACTGGCAGACACACAGGAACTGCAGATTAAATGTGTTTATGTAAATGTGTAACTAAAATATTTATAAACATGTTACAGAAGATTTAACAGAGGTCATGTAACATAAAGCAAGCTTGCCAAAGAAAAAGTTATAGCTGAAAGTTCACAAAAAAATAGGAGCCAGGAAGAAAATGAAGAGTTATAGGGACAATAAGGATTCTTCTAAAATTAGGACATAAAGGGGGCAGAACCTATGTAATGATGGTGTGAAGGCCTCAGGAAACCTAGTCTCACTAAACAAACAACAGACAGCAGAAACATCCCATGGAGGAGGGAAGGGTAGTGTGATGAGAAGGGAAAGCAGTAACCATAAGATGTGGAGAGACACGACACCACACTACACACACATTAGCTACAAAACAGCTACTATAGAAGAGTCAAAAATGGAAGGAAATCATGCTTAAAGAATTAAGGGAAGGAATGCCGAGAGACAGCCCCGTATGTGTAGATGCTTGCCACCAAGACCTGAATTCAGTTGCTGAGAGTCACATGGTAGAAGAGATGAACCAACTCCCACAAGATATCCTCTGACCTCCATGTGTGTCACACATAATAAATAAGTAAATAAACAAATGTAAAAAAGAGTTAAAGGAAAGTGTATTGACAATAATTCAATAAACAAGAAGATCAATAAAGAGATAAAAATTACTTTTTAAAAATGTAAATAGAAATTCTGACTTTGTAAACTATCAACAGTGGGGGGAAGCAAATCATTAAACTATTTCAACAGCAGTCTTGAGCAGGCAAATGATTGTGTTGAAGATATGAAACTGGATTATGCAACCAAAAAAAAAAAAACCATGAACAAAAGTGGTCACTTCTTTGACACAATAAATCATCCCAACAAAAGCACAATGGGAGTAGTAGAAAGAATGTTGATACAGAAAGAAATGGAAAAAAAAAGTAGGATTTAAAGAAATAATGGCCAAAACCATTCTGTACTTGATTTAAACATTTACATACAATCCCAAAGAAAATGCTCAACAAATTCCCAAGTTGCACAACCACAAAAGAGATATACACCTATATACTTCAAAGGTATTTTGTTGTGGTTGAATTGTGTTCCCAAAAGTATGTTGAGACCAAAGCCCTAAGACTGGTAAGTGTGGCCTTCTTTGAAATTAGATTGTTTTAATATTTATTCACCTCTGTGTGAGATCATATTGAATGGTTTGGATGCTAATCTAACAACCAGCATTCTTATGAGAGAAATTTAGACACAGAGTCACAAACCATGTGACAGAGACAGAAATAAGGCCGTGAGTTAAGAACTGTCAGAAGCAAGAAGGAACTCAGAAGGAATCTTCCAAGGCAGTCAAGACAGTGTACTCTGTTGAAAGTTTAGTTTGGGGCTTTTATCCCCATATCTATGCAAGAATAAATTTCTGGAATTTATTATGCCATCAGGAAGAAACCAGTACCACAGCCTGGTACTATGGATCTGCCTGCAATCCCAGGGCTCAGGAGACTGAAAAAGGAGGATTACAATTTCAAAGCCAGTCTGTGCTATCTAACAAGATCCCACCAAAGAGAGAGGGGACAGTGGAGAAAGAAAAGGAGAAGGGAGGGCAAGGGAATGGAGAGCAGGTAAAAGGAAGATGTAAATAGTTAAGCTGTCAGATGGGAAAGAGAAAAGCTTGAAAATGTCAAGAAAAACAGTGAACGCATACTGAAATACAGGGAAAGATTAACAATTGACTTCTCTCAGAGTGCTGCAGGGCAGAGTGGAGGGAGGGGGCCAGACTTTGTCACCCAGTGCTGTGCTCTTAAAAAACATTCTCCAGAAGCAATGATCACATAAAGAAAGACAAGGACTATTTGTAGACAGCATTCAGGAACCCAAATCCACACAAAGAAATAATTAGATAGCATCATAAAAAATTTTTGTTTTAAATCTGTAGGCAGGATAAGCATTGTACATGTCCTTTCCTTAACTACTCTAAACACCATTGACATACAGTAAGTCATCATTCTGTGGTACATATATCATTGGTAGCACAAAATGGCGGGGAATCAGGGACGGGGCTGGAGATACAGCTCAGAGGTTAACAGTGCATGTTCCTCTTCAAGAGGCTTGAGTTCAACTACTAGTGCCCACTTCGGGGAGCTTACAACCTCTCTAGTTCCAGCTTCCAGGGATCCCACATCCTCTTCTAGCCTCCATGGGGCACCACACACACACTTGGCAGACACACAGATCTAAAACTGAAATCCAGCCAAAACTTCAACAAAAGATGTAAATGGTAAAGACAGACAGACAGACATGCACACACTCCTCACACATACACACACGCACATCATTTGAAAAATAAATTTTCTTAATAAAAACTTATTAGCAATTAATTAAATGTCCATGGGTAGAGGCTCTAATCAGAAAGCAAACATTGCCCAGACTGGATATTTAAAAATCTAAAACATGATTTCTTCAAGAAAGGAACTCAATGTTTTCTAACAGGCTGCATATGGAAAGATGGAAAACAGGATGGCACAGGAAGAGTGGCAGTTAGTTGAAAAGACTACTATCAGACAAAGTGGATTTTAAGGTAAAAATGTAAGAGAGGTAAGAAACACATTTCATAACAATAAAAGCTTGATCACATAAAGTATAACACCAACTAAAATTGTATGTATCTAATGAATTTAAAACACATGAAAAAGAAATGACAGCTATGAAGGAAAAATAAGCAATCCAGTAATCTCAGTTGGAAGCTCTTTCAGGATTTTGATTTCAGGAATGGACACCATATGACACTAAAAATCAGTCAGGGGAGAGAAAGAGAAAGAGAGAGAGAGAGAATTCAGACACAGGTATATTACCTTTGACAAATGCAAAAAAAATCTAAAATGAAAAAGACAGTTCAGGTTAAATATGTGATCTTTTCAATAAATAGAGATACTACAACTTCATATCCATGTGCAAAACAAAACCACCCCTCCACACACACTTAAATATGCCTCACATAGTATAATATTAATTAAAAATATTTATGTACATAAACAATTCCATTTTAAAACTCCTCAAAGAAAAAAATGGAAGAAAGGCTTTTGGTCTTAAAATTAACAAAAATGCAATGTGAAGCTTTGACCCATTGATAACAACTATCACAAACTGTATAGGATAATGAAGAGATGCAAACTAATAGTCATTGAAACATGTCATTTGGTTAGGTATTAATATAGTTTATCACAGATGTGTTCTAAGTTAACTGGAAATCAAGTTGCTAAGAGACAAGCAACATTTGCTTGTACAAATATATGGTGATAGAGAGGTGGTCTTCAAAAACCTCAAGCGATCTGTAGAATATGGCATTCAAAGAAGGTTTCTTAACAAGATTTTTTGATATTGAGACATGTCAGCTCCTAACAGTACCCCCTATTCTACTCCAAGTAGAGGATGAGCAACGAAGAATCTCCATTTAGAGATGGTTGCATTAGGGGCAAGCCTGTCACTGGGCAAGAAAAATCCCTTGCTTCAACTGTAAACAGACTGCTAAGTCAACAGCCTAGCTCTGCCAAGACAGGGCAGGCAAGTCCTTCATAATTCCTGATTTACAATTAATGTCTGTCAAAGATACTGGGCCAAGAGGTTGAAGACAGATACTCTAATGTATGGAGTGAAATTGGGGACTGTCCAGGCAGCCAGTTGTCTGTCATTTCTTAGTTTTGGAAGCTCCTGGCTCTGCACTTCTTGTATAATCAGATATATTTATCCTTCTCGGGTCTCTGATGTGGTTGAAGACTAGATAGTTATAATCTTACAGTTAAATTTTAAGTTGTTTAGGAATTAAAAGGATGTTCTAGGTCTAAGAAGATGTTTTTAAGTTGGTAATGCAATTTAGGATGGAAAATGAGTTGGGTATAGAACTTTAAACTCATGGAGATAGATGGATAATAGAATATTAATATCAGCTGCCAAATATGTATGGACTAGACACTGGGAATTTTCATAATTGTGGCCTAATTATTACAAAAAAGAATTATGAGTTCTGGGAGAAAGGGAGAGGATGGGATGGGTGGAGGGAGGGGACTGTGATGGAGATGTAACTTGAAGTAATAAATAAACATCTAAAAAAATTAACAAAAAGTTTTTTTTGTGTCACAATAAGAATTACACAAAAAGGAATGTGCTTTTTTAAAGATTTTATTTCTAACTTCAATTATGTGAATACGTGGGGGGGGGCTTGCACATGTGTGGGCACAGGTGCTTGTGTCATCCTGAAGAGGGCGTCAGAGCCTCGGAAACTGGAGTTACAGTTACAGGTAGTTGTGAGCCTCTGGTGGGGGGTGATAGGAAACACTTCAGGTCTTCTGCAAGAGCAGCAAGTACTCTTAGCTGCTGAGCCATTTCCTTAGCCCTCAGAAAGGCATTTTTTTTAATAATTTATTTTTTATTTCTTCAAGTTACATCTCAATCACAATCCCCTCCCTACTCCCCCCTCCAGTCCCACCCTTCCACCCTCCTCCCCCTCAACCCCCCCATCGTCTTCCCTTCCTTTTTTTTTTTTTTTAGTTTAAGGTATTTCTTTTTCCCCCCAACAGCTCTCCCTTTCAGTTCAAAAAATGGTTCTTTTTCTTACAAATATAAACACAATACAAAACAACAGAAATAAATAGGCCACAATTATAAGAGTTATATGGCTTAGCATACATTCCCAATGTCCACTCCATATGTAATTGGCACCTGAC
>CAJQZJ010032054.1:5006012-5023336 GCA_907164525.1 Lophiomys imhausi | reverse complement strand
ACACACACACACACACACACACACACCACATGTATACACACACACACACACAATGATAATAAATAAAACTTTGAAATGTAAAAGTCAGTATGGTTGTGTGCCAATACCATTTGTTCACAGCAAGGCTAAATCTGACCAACAGGCTATAGCTTGCTGATCTTTGTTCTTAAAAAGTAAAAATCAATCTATTGTGAGACAAAAGGAGGTGGGATGGGGGCAGGAAGGAGGGAGTCTTGGCAGAAGATGGTAACAGCAACTATCTTGATTATGGTGATTTTTTTCACAGGTGGACACATATATTAAAATATAATAAATTATGAATTTTAAATATGTATGGGTAATTATATGTCAATTATACACAAATAAAGCTATTAAAAACCAATTAATGCATTTTATCACATTAACAATAAATTAGAAGCATTATATGAGCAAATAATACATTCATGATTTTTTTTTAAATTTGGCATATCCTCATGATATATATATGGCACCTCACAACACTCTGGGAGTATAGTATATATTCAAAAAAAGTAATTATGAGTGAAATGCAGGGATATAATGGGAAAGTGCAGTGTGATTACACTAGCTTTTGAAGAAATAGGCTATTGTTTCAAGTCCAAATAAGCAATTGAATAATGTGCACGTTAAGGTTATTATTAGCTACTTTGGGAACTGCAGAGATGGCTCAGGGGTTCAGAGAACTTCCTGCTCTTGCAGAGGACCTGACTTTGGTTCCCAGCATCCATACCAGAGCTGCTCACAACTGTATTTAACTCCAACTCCAGTAAACCGGATGCCCTCTTCTGGCCTCTGCACACACTGCACTCATGTACACATATACAGACACATAATTAAAAAATAAAATAAATCTCTTAACAATAATAGTAATAAGATAGATAGAAAGAAAGGTAGGTAGATAGATAGACAGACAGACAGATGATAGATAGATGGATGGATGGATGGATATCTTTTTTTTTCGTTGTCTTTTCTTTTTTTTTAATAATTTATTTTTTATTTCTTCAAGTTACATCTCAATCACAATCCCCTCCCTACTCCCCCCTCCAGTCCCACCCTTCCACCCTCCTCCCCCTCAACCCCCATCCTCTTCCCTTCTTTTTTTTTCAGTTAAAGGTATTTCTTTTTCCCCCCAAAAGCTCTCCCTTTCAGTCCAAAAAAATGGTTCTTTTTCTTATAACTATAAATACAATACAAAACAACAGAAATAAATAGGCCACAATTATGAGAGTTATATGGCTTAGCATACATTTCCAATGTCCACTCCATATGTATTTGGCCCCTGACTTTAACATTCTACTATCTAACCATCTCCATGAGTTTAAAGTTCTATATCTAACTCAGCTTTCATACTAACTTGCCTCATACTTTTAAAAATATCTTCTTAGATCCAGAACACCCTCTTGATTCCTAAACAACTCAAAATTTAACTATGAGACTCTAGCTATCTATTCTTCAACCACCTCAGAGACCTGAGAGGGATAAATATATCTGATTATATAGGAAGTGCAGGGCCTGCAGCTTCCAAAACTAAGAAATGACATACCAGTGGCTGCCTGGACAGTTCCCATTTTCTCTGATGGATGGATATCTTACTGGCCTTGTATTATAACCGTGGAAGCAATGGTATTTTACCTGTAACTCTCATTGTTGTTAGTGCTATACTTACTTAGTCTAATGTGTTATAATATATAGAGATTGTGGCATATTGTGCCCAGTGGATTCACCAATAATCAATAATAATGAGTTGGTTGCACTTAAAACTACTTATCGTGTCAATTTTCAGCCACACACTAATATAGAGAAATCAGGGTGATGAATTACCTGTGCTCAGAGCACAGCTTCTACAGTAAGTACCTGTCCCTTCCTTAACATCTGCTCCTCCCCCTTTTCTGGCTGAAGTATGTCAAAATTGATCTCCAGATATTACAGCATTTACCTGAAAACACTTAGATATATCTGAGCTGGTATTTTTTCTCTTTTCAGTTAAGGACTGTACTGGCTCATAGTTAGGGACACTAAGTGTCTGAGATCATGGTCTGCTCACTGAGAGCTGTCTTCTCCCTGCAGTTGAGGCTTTCCCAGCCTTAACCATCCAGCAATGATGTTCCTCCTACCCTCCCTCCCTCATCTTCCCTTCTTTCTCTTTTTCTGTTCCTTCTTTCCCTCCTCTTTCCACACCTGGAAACTTGGCATCTTGTTCTGACAACCCTCCCTATCTTCTCTGACCCCCTCTCCCTTTCCCTCCCCACATGTTTCCCACAACAAGCTCTGGACACATCTAACCTCATCTTGGCAGCTGATTACTCAATACCAGAAGCACACTAATAGTAAATATAAAACCTGTTTTTAAAAATTAAATAAATAAGTAGTGTTGGCAGGAGCTAACCTTTCATTGAGGGAAACCACAGTGGTAGATAAGAAGAAGGGTTCCAGAATAGTCCATGTGATAACAGGTTTCAGTTAGAAGTAGGAGGTCATGTTTATCATGTGCGTTTGTAGGTGGTTACAGATACAATACTTATAATCATATGTATACACATGTGTTGGTGTACAGGGATATCTCTCCTTGATTTTTCAGATGGATGCTCCAATGGCAAGGAGTAGACTCGCTATTCTAATCGTGATTTCTTCTATTAAAAGGTCTAAGCATTGTTCTGTTTATAATATTTTTTGTTTTTGTTTTGCCTAACTGTGATCACCTGAGATACTATTTTAACCACAATCTGACAAGCCACTATAGGATTCCAAATGCTAGTTAATTTAATAGATGAAAATGGTACTTCGTTGTTTTAGACAGAACAAAGGCCAGAGGGAACATGAAAATGACAGTGTAGAGGTACTTAGACAGTGAGCTCCTTTTTCCTCCTCACTAGATTGTTTACTGCAGTTTTCCATAGAAAATCAGTATCAAAATACCATGTTGCCATGCTGCAATTAAAGAGAACAAAACGTAGTTACATAAGCTAAGAAGAAAAATAAATGCATGCTATTAAAACTTAAAGCATTTCCCCTAAAATCAAGGCAAGGATGCTCACTCTCCCCATATCTCTTCAATATAGTACTTGAAGTTCTAGCCAGAGCAATAAGACAACGAAAGGAGATCAAGAGAATACAAATTGTAAAGGAAGAAGTGAAAGTATGCCTATTCGCAGATGATATGATAGTATATGTAAGTGATTCCACCAGAGAACTGATACAACTGATAAACACCTTCAGCAACATGGCTGGATACAAAAATTAACTAAAAAAAAAAATTGGTAGCCCTTCTTTATACAAAAGATAAATGGGCTGAGAAAAAAATTAGGGAAATAGCACCCTTCACAGTAGCCACCAACATTATAAAATACCTGGGGGTAACTCTAACCAAGCAAGTGAAAGACCTGTACAACAAGAACTTCAAATCCTTGAAGAAAGAAATTGAAATCAGGAGATGGAAAGATCCCCCATGCTCATGTATAGGTAGGATCAACATAATAAAACTGGTCATCCTACCAAAAGCAATATACAGAATCAATGCAATTCCTATCAAAATACCAACAAAAATTTTTACAGACCTTGAAAGAACAATTCTCAATTTCATATGGAATAACAAAAAACCCAGAATAGGTAAATCAATCCTGTACAATAAAAATACATCTGGAGATATCACCATCCCGGATTTCAAGATATACTACAGAGCAATAGTAATAAAAACAGCATGGTACTGTCACAGAAACAGACCAATTGATCAATGGAATTGAATTGGAGACCCAGAAATAAACTCACACACCTATGGTCTTTTAATTTTTGACAAAGAAACCAAAATTGTACAATGGAAAATGAACAGCATCTTCAGCAAGTGGTGCTGGTCTAACTGGATGGGAACATGTAAAAGAATGCAAATAAACCCATATTTATCACCTTGCACAAAACTTAATTCTAAGTGGATCAAAGACTTTAACATAAAGCCCAACACACTAAATCTAATAGAAGAGAAAGTGGGGAAAAGCCTCAAACTCATCAGCACAGGTGACAACTTCCTGAACAGAACACCAATAGCTCAGGCTCTAAGACCAACAATCAATACATGGGACCTTATGAAATTGAAAAGCTTCTGTAAGACAAAGGACACTGTCATTAGAACAAAATGGCAACCTACAGATTGGGAAAAGATCTTTACCAACCCCCACTTTCAACAAAGGGCTAATATCCAAAATTTATAAAGAACTCAAGAAATTAAACATCAAGAAAACAAATAATCCAATCAAAAAATGGGGAACAGAGCTAAACTGAGAATTCACAAAAGAGGACTCTCCAATGGCCGAGAGACACTTGAAGAAATGCTCAAAATCCTTAATCATCAGAGAAATGCAACTCAAGATAACTCTGAGATGCCATCTCACACCTGCCAGAATAGCTAAGATCAAAAACTCAAATAATAGCACATGCTGGCTATTATTTTTATTGCTGGTGGGAGTGCAAACTTTTACAACCTCTGTGAAAATCAGTCTGGCGATATCTTAGAAAATTTGGAATAGCTCTACCTCAAGACCCATACCACTCCTGTGCATACATCCAAACAATTCCTCACCAAATCACAAGGACGTTTCCTCATCTATGTTCATAGCAGCTTTATTTGTAATAGCTAGAAACTGAAAACAACCCAGATGTCCCTCAACCAAAGAGTGGATAAAAAAACTGTGGTACATCTACACAATGGAATACTACTCAGCCATCAGAAACAAGGAAATCATGCAATTTGCTGCCAAGTGGATGGAACTAGAGAAGCTCATCCTGAGTGAGCTAAACCAGACCCCAAAATATGCACATGGCATCTATTTAATTATAACTGGATAATAGCCATATAATACAGGATAACTATCCTACAACCAACAGACTGAAAGGAATGGGAACATAGACTTTGTTAATTGATAGTGGGACACTTTGCCCTAGTGGAGTTTCCATGTAGGCCTCCAGTGCAAGAGGAAGCTCTTAGCCCTCATATGGCTGCTGAACCAAAGGGGGCATGTAAGGGGAGTTAGATTAATATAAATTAGATTTAGTCAATATCTAGGGGTTTCTGATACAGTCTCTTAATCTGGAGCATGAAGATCAATTTGGCTGTGGACAATTAGTTTATCAGCCTATGGACTAAAAACAAGGTTGAAGCCAGGTGAAACAAGGAGAGATTCTATGAACTAAAAACAAGATGGTCTGGCATTGTTTTCAGCTGCTAAGTGGGCAGAGCCCAGACTAGTCTGAAGCCAAGTGGAACAAGGAGAGATCCTATTTAAAGACAAGTGGATGGGGGAGGCATGCTAAAGAGCTCTGATGCTAGAGCATTCTCAAGCTAAACCACTACTTTGTATCATCTGATGGAGAAAGTGCTGGTGGACTGACAGCCAGGTCTCCCTGAGGCAGAGAAAGCCTCAGCAAAGTAGCAAAAGGCCAAGGACTAAGCCCTGTGGCACAGCTTTTGCTTAGAGGGGTTCGACCAAACCAAGCAGTGGCCTTGAACAGAACTGTGGCCAGCTTCAAAGACTGAGGCAGAGCGGCAGAGTTGCTGATACAAATTGAATAAGTTGGCTTAAAGACGGCTGAGGTCTCCCAGAGAGAAGGAAGCCTCAAGCCTTATTTATGGTGAAGCTGCCATAGCCAATTTACCCTAAAGGACCTATATTCCTGAGGAAAGACTGTTGACTAAGTGCTTTAAAAGGTCTACCACAGAAACTGCATTCCTGACGACTTAGGACCTGCCCCAGAGACTGTGTCCTTCGAAAAGTTTATGAAAATAGTTGTAATAGTTATCAATAGGTTTAGTGGTTAGGTCTTAGGAGTTGTAGGCATTCTTAGGGTTAGTAGTTAAGTAAGTGTTTATATTTGTTATAAGTGTTTATAGTTACTAATAAATAATCATTGGATAATTAAAAAGGTTCAGCTTCAGGGGCTGATATGTAGGACACACCCCACACAGGAGGAGTAGGATAGGTGGGAGAAGGGTGGGAGGGTGGGAGGGTGGACCTGAGAGGGGTGGAGGAAGGGGCCTGTGATGGAGATGTAAATAGAAGTAATAAATAAACATTAAATAAATAAATAAAAGAAGTGCATGCTTTCATTTTTTCATTAAACTTTTAAAAGATCAGTTAATAAAGGAGCTAAGATATGGTTCTTTTTTTTTTTTAAGAGTGGTTGGCTCCTGTACTGGGACAGGAGAGCTCCAAAATGACATTCCAGGTTCAGCTTGGAGTGCCAGAAAGTGAGAAGACATTAAATATATCTTTTTATATATAATATGGTATAGTATAATATAATTAATATATTATAATATAATTAATATAATATATATATCAAGAAAAGCACTCACACACACACAAGCTGAACTAATGTAAGCCACAAAATAAGGTTGCACTGGATTATAAAACTAGGCAAAAATCAACAAACAAACACTTAGAGAAGCTGAAAAGATGGCTCAGTGCTTAACCACCTGCACTGTTCTTCCAGAGACTGGAGTACAATTCCCAACACCTACATCAGGCATCTCACAACAACCTGTAACTCCAGCTCCAGAAAGATCAACCCCTTTCCGGTACCAGCACTCATACACATACACATGGTTATGAAACAAAAGAGATTTTTAAAAACTAAAAACAAAAAAAAACATCTGAATCCGAGTTGACATATGAATACATGATTGATAAGTCAGTGAGCAGGATTAGAAGAAATTCCCTGAATGGAATTCCAAATAATTTCATGTGTGTGTCCCACATTCAAAGGGTAAAACTGTAGCCACAACCCCCACACACACACTCCTTCACTGTGGGCATCTGCTTGGTGACTTCCTATCAAGGGAGAAGCTACCAAAGGGCAGTTCTCTGACAAAGCAACAACAGGAATTTTCAGAGGCTCTGCAGGAGTGATGCAGGCCCAAAACTCACAATTTCAGCCAACTGGGAAGAAAACACCAGGCTAATCCCCCAAAGAGGGTTACCTGCAAAACACTGGACCTGCCTCCTCCTGACAAGTAGCCTCATTAGAAATAAGGAAAGTCTGAGACTCCCTCAGAGCAAGAGGACCCTATGAAGCCATAACACATAAATGCAATACAATGTTCCAAGTGCCCTCTCAGAACACACACAAAAAAAGATGTCAGGTAGAGACAATCTGAATAAAATATGAACTTTAAATAATATATTAATATTGTCTGTTATTTATAATAATTGAGCATTTCGATGACAGGCATCAATAGCAGAAACTAAATGTGGGTTAGGTACAAACTCTCTGTCCACTTTCACAATTTTCTATAAATCTAAAACTGTTCAAAAATAAAAAGTTTAAAATAAAAAAAAATCTATAAGACAAATGCCACGTGGATTGTGATTACAACAACTAATGTTTACTTCAAACTTTCCAGTCTACAAAGCACTTTCTACCACATTAACTCGCTAAATGATAAATCCATTACCTTCCAGGATTTTATGATGAGATCATGTTATAAAGCTTGTCTGAAAAACACATTAATAAAACATGCAACTGTCATTATTTCAATAAAATCTTGTTCTGCTCAGGGAAAAAAAAATATGAATCATGAAGGACCAGAATTTACCAGCACAGCTCTTAATTTCTGGCAAATTTTGCATCTCTGCTCCATGTGTCAAACCTGCTCTGGGCATGCTGAGCTTCTATTTTGCAGATCTCTAGCGATGTTAACAGCAGTTCTGCATACTTAATGAAATCCATCACGCGTTTGCAACTAATCGCTCACCTCTCCCAACCCCAGAGAGCAATAGGGAAGTAGAAGAAAAGAACCCATTGAGGTGACACGTTCTCTCCCTCTTCACCAGAGCAGGGGGCTTTATTGACAGCCTACAGCCTGCCAGAACTCTACCAGCCACTCTGGCATCCCAGGAGTATACCTCTCCCTTTACACCTGTCTCCCTCCTTCTCCTCCACCCACCACCAACCTGCATCATGCCTCTGCTCCTTCTTTTTCCCTCGTTCATGAATCACTTTTCCCCTCTCCGGTTAATCAGAAAAAGAATTTAATTTCAAATCTTACTGGTGTCTGCATGAGGTACTGGGGGGTGGTGACTAGGTATACATTACGATATTTTTTAAATATATGACCCTGTCTCCATACAGATACCAAAACTCTCACTTTTACCTACTGAATTTCTCATTTCATTTTTCCTCGATGTGACAACTAGTTTTAATTGTCATCTTAACACAATCTAGGGTTACCTGGGGAAAAGGGTCCTTGAGAAGCCATTTGGATCAGGAGAAAAGAATACTGTCACTCAGCAAGCTTGCTCTCTCTCTCTCTCTCTCTCTCTTTCAGTTCAGGGACCTCAGCCCACAGGATAATGGTGCTGCCAATAATTGGGGTGGGTCATCCCATCTCAATGAACCTCACAGACGTGCCAGAGGTTTGTCTCCTAAGTGATTCTAGATCTTGTCCAATTGACAATCAGTATTAACCCTCACATACATAAATCGAAAAGAAGGCTCAAGGTCCAGCGTTGAATTCAGGCCACTCCTCTAACCTCATTGTATTCTGCTGTAAAGCAATTTAACAGCAGCACCTCAGGGTTGTGAAATTTAAAGGCAGCAACATTTCGGGTACGCTACCAAAATTTACTGACTGGTAGGAAAGATGTTCTATTTGGGATGAGAGTTAGCAGAGCACATGGGTTCTCGCTTCCAGATCCATATTGTATAATGATACTGAAAATCTTATCTTGGTCTCAGGATAGCGCATGCTAGGGTTTTGTTTTCTATTCTGGCATTCTTTTGAAATAAACATTGAGCATTAGTTTATTGAAATTATTTACATAGTATTCATAAATAGAACCATAGTCTGGTAGCACAATACAAGTATCTAGCCCTTATCCTAACATTTATTTTGAAAAAGCAAACTCTGATTAAATGTTCATGTGATTTGGAACACAAATTGTGGTGTCCCACCATCTCTTTCAAAGAAAATCATTTTAATCTTCTTTTTAAAAAAAGACCACTTAGTGATATTCTTTGCATAACAGGAGTACACATGTTGAGCAAATGAGTGGATAAGTGAATGTTAACAAATCTATTGTAACACTAGAAGATAGTTAAATACAACATCTGATGGGTAAAAGTTACCTCACCTAACAGATAATGAAACAATGATACTTTTATGTTCCCTATATGATAAAGTGATAATAAATCCTGTTCTGGCCATCTATCAAATCACACTCTTATCTAGCTCTGTTTGCTGTCACCAAGTGCCTGCCCCATCACTTAGGAAAAGGTGACAACACTTCATGGACATGTTTCAAACCTTTGGATCTGGATCACTTCAGAGTTCAAGATGCTTTGATGGTAGGCAAGTCAGCACACACAAGCCCCGGGATGTAAGAAGAACAGTCTGAATTGCTTTGTATCTTGTTCTTCAGGAAATTACAAAATTTGGAACAAGAGGTCGAATGCCAGGATTGGATCAATAAGAAAGAGAAGCCTGGGCTGGAGAGATGGCTCAGCAGTTAAGAGCACCTACTGCTCTTCCAAAGGACCCTGGTTCAAATCCCAGCACCCACATGACAGTTCACAGCTGTCTGTAATTCCCGGGTGTGGTGGCACACACCTTTAATCCCAGCACTCAGAGAGTCAGAGGAAGGCAGATCTCTGAGAGTTCAAGACCAGCCTGGACTACAAAGTGAGTCCAGGACAATCAAGGATACACAGAGAAACCCTGTCTCGAAAAACCAGAAGAAGAAGAAGAAGAAGAAGGAGGAGGAGGAGGAGGAGGAGGAGGAGATGCCTGTGGTTTAAGACAATGAGCTAGCCTCCCCTCTGTACATGAGATATCTACCTAACAGTGTTAGGGATGATTTGCCTCAGTAAAGCATGATGATCTTTTCACACCCCTAGACCTCAGAGTAGCTCTCCTAGGATGAAGAAGTGAATAGCAGCATATCAGCAAATATTTTTCAAGTAGAGTGGAGTTATTTTTTCCCTATATTTAATTGGCACGAGGATAAAATAGGGGCATAATGGTCATTCTTATCAGTTTGAGTCTGTGGGATAAACATTCAGATTCTGACTCATTTTTTGGTTATTTTTCAATGTGTAAGGGTTACCTCACCTAATAGATAATGAGATAATTGTCTGCATGTTTTGCCTGCATGTATGTAACCGTGAACCATGTGCACATCTGGTGCTCACAGAGTACTGAAAAGGATGCCAGATCCCCCTTGAACTGGAGTTACAGATGATTGTGAGCCACCATGTGGATGCTAGGAATTGAACCCTGGTCCTCTGGAAGAGAAGCCAATATTCTTAACTGTTGCCAGGGCCCATACCCAGGACTCTTGGGAGCGGGATGAGCTGGCACAGAATCAACGACCCAGATTCCAGGAGTCCGGTAAATTGCAAAAGCAGACTCATCTATTTCCAAAAGAGGGGGTTTCCTTTATAACCTCCACCCAGAGTCCCATTGGCTCGCAAACTGCAGGCTCCTGTTGCTCTTCCTTATTGGTTCGTGTCTACCTAGTATGGTGTCATCAATCTCCAGGCAGGTCTCGGGCCGGGCATGTTTGGGCATGCCTGGGCAGGTCTCTCAGGTCAGCTGCATGTGGAAGTCCAGCCATGCATGCGCAGGCCTTATTTCTGCTCAATGGCAGATCTTGTTCCTCCTACACTTAACCACTGGGCCATCTGAGTTGTGTTTGGTAAACAAGACAGGTGCCCACTTTCTCTACTCTTTAATGTACAGATAAATTGTTACACATAATTTATCACCCTAAGAGAAACCACCAAAATTTGCAGCATTCAGCATGGACAAGTCACATGGTGCATGGTACCTTTAACTCCATTCATAGGCACAGCTCTCCAAATATAGGAGACTATGAACTACAAAGAAGCTAATGGGTGTGCAAAGCAGCCCGAAGCAAGTAAATAAGCTGAAAGCTGGAAAATAGGTCCCAGTATATGTCACTGTAAAGCCACCTTCCAAATCCAATGGGGGGGGGGGGCGTGACTTTTTGACCTGCTACCAGCTAAGATTGAAATGTTATTCATTTCCCCAGATTTCTATGTAAATTTAATTTTCATGAAATTGTTGACTTGCTAACCTCAGAGACTGGTGATATCTCTATTAATCTACAAAATGAGCCTTAATCATGAGCTCCTCAAACAACCACTTTTAATCCCTTAACAGTTCACTTTCTCTGCAAAATATTATACTGTGTCCCTCCCTAACTGTATTTACCGGACAGAAAGTGAAAAGACGTATGCATGTTTCATAATGACCTTCCTCCCAAAGGAGTGATTCTTGGAAGCCAGATAATTACTCCCTGAGCACTCAACAAAAACAGTAGCAGACTGAAAGTATATTCTTTCTCAAAAAACTAGGAGCAAAGAAACTTATCCAAAATATGTAAAGACAAAAAAAAAAAAAAGAAAAAGAAAAGTCAAAGGTAGTTCATAGATACAGAGCATTAAGAAGCCTTTGGTTTGGAATAAGGTTTTATTTCCTCCACTACTATAAAATCGAACATTCCATTTTAAATGATTTGGGGTTTTCAAAATTCCAGGGAAGGGGGTGGTAACTGCTTTTGGTTCTCATTAAAGTTTCTTTATTTCACATATGGATTTGTGAAAGAAATTGATTTCAGCTATCAGTTACATTGGACCAACTCTCCCACTGAGAACTACTGTCATAGCAGGATACATTTTTAAAGGTCTGTTTGAAGGAATCAGAGAGCTATAAAATCAGTAAGGATTCAAAGAATCAAAAACCCAGGGAGAAGAGCAGAGAGTATTTAGGAATGCTTTTTGCCCTGAAGGCATTTTCTAGCTCCCAAGCAGCGCCCACTGGGATGAAAATCACAGCACAAAGTGAGCAGTGGCTACCCGGCTACCCGTATATCCTAGTTAGACTTCTCTACAGAGAGACTGTGAGATTTTACGTAGTCCATTTGAGGTATGTACGCAACATCAAAAGGAAAGTGAAACAGATGGAGAAGAGGCAGCCTGTAATGGGGTTCCCTCTTACTTAGCAAGATACAGAGGAATGTAGCAGCTTAACACTGGAGTAACTGGAAACCGGATCAGAGTACTAACCTTGGATATGCGCCACCTAAGGATGCTGGGTATTTATGCACCCTTTCCTATTAAGCATTGGTTGGAGAATATTCCTTAGGGTGTTCATTAACTCCACAGCACACAGAGCTTTCTATGGGTACAAACTGAGTAGCCTTAAAGCATAACCTTTCAGGCATGAAAATTAGGATATTGGTGATTGTCCATTGTCCAGAGCACACTGACCTGGTACGCACTAGGGGTTGTGAGTGACAGCTGAGAGCATCTGCCATGGTCAACCCTTGGAAATGCTCGAAACAACACATACCCCACGGTTAGTGTGTTCTATCCCATCAGAACTTCTTCATAGTCAAATTTTTTAAAACCAACACATGCAATAATGGTTTTATGGTGTAAGAAATATGTCTTGCTAATTGTGGTGGGAGGTGGAACATGAATTTAATCTCAGCATGTCAGAGACAGAAGGAGCAGGCATTTAAGTTCAAGCTCAGCTACATAGGAAGTTCAAGGTCAGTCTGGGCTATAAAAAACCCTGCCTCAAAACACAAAAGAGAGGCAGAGGTCTGGAGCACACGTACTGCTGCTTTATCTGAAAGCTACGATTGATATATTGCTCTCTTTGTCTCTTTTGTCATTCAGACAAACTCTCCTAATAATTGGTCAGCTTTTCTAATGATCTGGCATAAACCAGATCCTTATCCTTAAGGACTATGGTTCCCTGGTTACCATACTCAGTCAGAGCATGCTTTCCTAGTCATTTTGGCTTAATCACCAGGCACAGACAGACACACAGTGAACCTTCCTGCCTTCATTAGAAAGCAGATTCCATACCCTCATGATAATAATGACCATTTTCCACTGACAGGATGTAACTTCACAAAATGCATCTGTACTCCTGTTGAGAGCCCAGAATGACTAATGGAGAGCTGTAATTTGAGCTTGCTATGTGGCATGTTAGAAGCATCTCTCTACTGGGAGCCGAAGCACAAATTTCTCAAGTGGGTCATTGGGGATATCATTGAGTGAGGCTGTTGCTCTCCCACTCTTGGTCCTAAACTGTAGGGGGTACCGTGATGACACTTTCAGGATGTCTGTGAGAGCATCATTATGGTTATAATTATAGTAAGATGTTATTTGCCTCTATCACTGTTGACATTTACATGGATCCCCAGGCACAGTCGTGATTGGTGATGCTGCTTTGTTGGTACCTTTCAGTTTTTTATGTTTTATCTGGTATTTTCAGAATCAAGACTAGTGACTTGACTAGAGATATGAAAGGGAGCACCAAGTCTTCATCCTTTAAGTCCGTTGGGGTGGCAATAAACTTGCCATTTACCTCAGGTACATCATCACTACTGTCTTAGCTTCTTTTCTTGGGGATGTGATAACTCTCTGACAGGAAGCAACCTAGAGGAGGAAGGGTTTATTTTTGGCTTGCAGTCTAAAGGGACACAGTCCATCATGGTGAAGACATGGCAACAGGAGAGGAGCGGCAAGAGCAGGAGGCTGCCTGGTTGTGAAGGCAGCTCTACTCAGGAAGTGGAGAGTAAGCAGAAACTGGGACTGAGCTATAAAACCTCCAGGGTTACCCCCAGTGACCCACTTCCTCCTTCAAGGTCCCATCCCCTCAAGCTTCTAAAACCTTCCAAACAGCTTTGGAATAAGTGTTCAAACATTCAAGCTTTGCATATTCAAACCATAACAGCTAACTCTTGATATTTCTTGACCCAAGGGGGGGAGTATGAACTTCCACCTGTTTTCCACAAGGCAGACAACAAATGCAAAGTGTCTGCCAATGGTGAGTATACATATCTTTCATGCATAACAAAGTGCCAGAGGATGTCTCAGGGAGATGGAGGAAGACCATTGGATTCACCAGAGACAGAAAGCACAGGACTCCATTGGTGGGCTGACATCCATTTTTCCCGTTCTAAATGAGAGATGCATTTGGTATTTTGGGTTTAAAGTAATCTAAGATTCTAGGATGGGGATCTGAGTACAAATGGTTTACTCTTAAAAAGGATATGGGGAGGCAATTCAGAGAGGGGAATTATAGGGAAGCAGCTAGTCATGTGGAACAAACTCAGGGAGGTTAAGACAATGCATAAGACACACCCAAGGAGATGTATTATATTTATACCCTTATAACCATCAACTATCAGGTAAGGACTACTTGAGAGGGCTTTTAATTTCTGAGTACTGCTAATGTCACCATATGAGCAGGCTGAATAAACTTCCAGACACATACATAAGACATACATATATGCATATGCCCTCGCCCTTGATTGAATAGAGATATAGGCAAGATCCTGCCAGCATCAACTACTGAATCAAAGTAAGATAGTCAAGCTTTCCAAATTTTCAAGGAAATGCAACACCTATCAAGGTGTAACTCCTAAAATCAAGTAGAATAGGGGAAACAGCACCTTCCCTCACAGCTGACAGTTATCACTACAATAAAACTATGGAAGCCAAAAACCTGATGGAATGCCATCAAACTGCTGAAAGAAAATTATTTCAGTCCTGATATCTACACCTAAAGAAAAACCAAAGGAAATGAGTCCCAGGAAAACAAAATGAGAACATCCAGCATCAACAAAAGTGTTTTAAGTACTAAGAGTACCTTGTACTCTGAAAAGTATTAGTAAGGTGTTAGAAATTATCAGATACACATGAAAAGCTTCATCTGTGTCTAAACGAAAGCTTGTCTAAAAGAAAGTTTGAAAGACTGCTTAAAATAAAATAAAGCCAAAATAACAAGCTATGGATAAAGAATATTTCACAGTAAATTCTTAATAATTACACCCTGGCATGATGGTGCACATCTGTGATTGCAGCACATTGGAGGGACAGACAGGTGACAACACCAGTTCAAGGCCAGTCTGGGTTACCCTATGTTAAAAAACTAAGATTATATATAATACAAATGCTGCCCCTAGCTGTACACATATCTATATCTAACAGAAGAAAAGATATCCTTTAAGGCATATTTAGAAAATTAATAAATACAAATACTCTTAGTCATTATTACAGTTTTTGTTTTTTTAACTGAGATCTTTGATTTTTTTTCATTAATTTATTTATTTTACAGTCCAATTGCAACCCCCCTCCCTCCTCTCCTCCCAGTCCCACTCTCCCACCCACTTCCCCTACACCCTGCCTCCACCCGGTACCAACCCACTCTGGCACACCCAATTGCATCAGGATTAAGTGCCTCCTCTTCCACTGGCAAGACAAGGCAGCTCTGATAAGAAAATGGGATCCAGAGGGAGGCAACAGAGACCAAGTCAGAGACAGTCCCCACTCCAAATTGTTAGGGGATCCACTTGAGGACCAAGCAGCCCATCAGCTTCATATGTGTAGTGGGCTTAGGACCAGTCCATGTAAGTTCTTTGGTTGGTGGCTCAGTGTCTTTGAGTCCTCCCTCTGTCTGAGTTAATTGGTTATGGAGGCCTTCTTGTGCTGTACTATCTTTGACTTTTTATTAGTTAAATTTGTTCTTTGGCAATTTCACACAGGTACAGAATACATAATGACCACTCGTACACCTTACCCTTCCCTATCTCCCTCTACCCAATCTACCACCACTTCCTGCCCTACAAATCTCTTTTTCATGTTCAGGTCTATTCAGTTTGTTCTGTGACCCACTAGGTTTAATCAGGCCCATCTGTGTAACCAGGGGTATGGCCCTATCCATTGGAGTCTGATAGGCTCAGCACTGGATGCACAAATAAAGACAATGACTCCTCCCCATTCTAAATCTACTAATAGCCAATAGTTCAGTAGTGAGGGGTAGGGCCCATGAGCCCCTTCCCCTTTTAAGGCAAACTATTGACAGAGCTACTCTTGTATGTGGATCCAGTGCAGGTAACCCCAGTGAGTTCATGGTTCCAATGACTGTATTAAGTCTAGAGGATGGCTTTCACAGCCCATCATGAGGGTTCTGCTATATAGTTCAAGATGACCTGGAACTCGCTGTACCAGCTGGTTTCAAACTTGTGGCAATCATCTGCCCAAGCCTTCTGAGTGCTCGGCTTACAGATGTGCACCACCACTACACATGTGTACCACCATGCCCACAGTAATGCTGGCACTCAGAATAGAAATCTCTATCTCAGTAAATTCTCTAGTGAACGTGAAGGGATGTGACGGTAACTTAAGATTATAAATTAAAGAAATAGAAAATATACACACTACAAAAACAATTTAAACTTAATTAAAATATTAATTCCATGAGAAGAATTTTGAGAGGGAATGCAAACTAAAAGTATCAAGAATGAAACATGTACTATGTTGAAAAACTGAAAATCAGGGCCAGAGAGATGGCTCAGCAGTTAAGAGCATGGCCTGTTCTTCCATAAGAATCAGGCTCAAGTCCCAGGAGACCCACAGTCATCTGTGACTCCAGTTCTAGGTGATCTGATGCCCTCTTACCTAGGCACCAAGCATGTTCATGTTTAGCAGACATACATGCAAAAAATAGACCCATACACATAAAAATTTTTTATTTAAATTAACTGAGTAACTTCATACCAATAAATATGAAAGTTCAGACAAAATGAAGATAGATAGTAAAGCCTAATTTACTAAGCCAACACAAAATGAGATAAATGACATGTACTGTAGCTGTTTAAAGCTACTGCTAAGGAACCTCACGGCAACTACAGGACTCACGGTAACCCCAGGACTTGGGAGGGGGAGGCAGGAGGATCCAAAATGTTATGGTCATCTTCAGCTACAAAGTTCAAGCCAGCCAGACATGAGGCCCTATTTCAGAAAACCAACCAATCAATGAACAAATAAAATTTTAATTGATACTCATGAAAATCTTCAGAGATAATTTGAGATTAAGACTTCATAATTGAATCCTTTCAAATATTTAAGACTTAACATCAGCTGTTCAAAAACTATTCCAGGGAGTAGAAAGAAGCAACTCCTGATTAATTCATTTTATGAGAACAACTTAATTATGATCCAAGTCTTACCTCTATAGATGATATTGGCAAAGTAACTGAGAAATGCACACCAGCTTGATCAGTTATGTGAAAAATAAACCACTATTATTTTATTCAACACATCAGAAAAAGAATAAGAACATACCACCCTGAGTTCCAAAGAATGTATAAAATATTCAATAGTGTTTGGTGTTCTCATGATAAAAAATAAAATATTCTGTCATCCTAAGAGAAGGCTTTTCTTAAGCTAACACACACACACACACACACACACACACACACACACACACACACACA
>CAJQZJ010032054.1:4982028-4997670 GCA_907164525.1 Lophiomys imhausi | reverse complement strand
CCCACCCTTCCACCCTCCTCCCCCTCAACCCCCCATCCTCTTCCCTTTTTTTTTTTTTTTTTTTTAGTTTAAGGTATTTCTTTTTTCCCCCCAACAGCTCTCCCTTTCAGTCTAAAAAATGGTTCTTTTTCTTATAACTATAAATACAATACAAAACAACAGAAATAAATAGGCCACAATTATAAGAGTTATATGGCTTAGCATACATTCCCAATGTCCAGTCCATATGTATTTGGCCCCTGACTTTAACATTCTACTATCTAACCATCTCCATGTGTTTAAAGTTCTATATCTAACTCAGCTTTCATACTAACTTGCCTCATAATTTTAAAAATATCTTCTTAGATCCAGAACACCCTCTTGATTCCTAAACAACTCAAAATTTAATTATGAGACTCTAGCTATCTATTCTTCTAAATTTTTTAATGTAATTATTACTTTTCAACACTTGGATAATTTCATTTCTGTGTTGCTTGCACTTAAAAGAAAGGGTGTGCTCATTAGAAATTATTGTTACAAAGACTACACAGCCACAAGGACAATGGGCACAACATGACCAGTGTTAATTGCAAAGTGAAGAGAAACAGGACAATGCTGCAAATTCATGCAAAGCCAAAGGGTCACACTGACTAAATCTGCACCCTGGAAAATCGCCTACACTAAACCTAACATTCCCTATCTACAAAGTGAGTTCAAATCCACTTTATTACATAAGGCACAGATTTCTCACTAAAACTCAAGGAAAAAGCTGGAATGCATGCTCCCACCAAGGGATCCATAAAACTCATTATTATTATATAATATGCAATTGGATTTTATATAGATGAATATACAAAAATAAATGACAATGAAAGGGAACAATCCAACTAATAAATATGGATGAAATATGGATTATTTCATTTTGGGTAATTACTGTAATTTTTTTTTCCTTTTTTGTATTTTCCAATTTATTATTATGTAGATTATTATACCACCTTTATAATTTTTAAAAGATTGTATTAGAAATGTGACATTTGCCTTTTGAATTCTCATTGGAATTATTTTTTTTTCTATGTGCAACAAATCTACTTCCTCTGAAACGTTTCTTCATTCAGGAACTTCAGCGGCCTCTCAAATGCTTATTGTTGAGAAGAACAAATGCTCTTCCTATTTTCTGTGTAGACATGAATATTAGCTCCCTTAATAAAATTTCTCTTTTAAGTTGAAAAACTTAAATCTCTGGAATAAATAGCCTTATGTTCCATGAACACATACTCATGCCTAAGCTTCTGGAAAGCCCGTTTTCAAGTCATCTGGAAGTCGATAGAAAGACACAGTGGAGTGCAGCTGAGGACCGGGCTCCTAAGTTCTCACTTAGCTCATCTTGAAACCAAAGATTTATAGGGCCACCAGAGAGATCCCTGACACATGTGTGATAGATGATATTGCCCTGGATTTGGGGAGTTTGACTTTATTCAAATGTGTCCCTATACTGCTGACAACGCCCAAATCTTAACTTGTTCCAAATGAAGCCCTGAGAAGCAATTTTCAGGTGAACTGAAGAAGAAAATCATTTGTTTGCACCCAGGGAGGCAGCGAATTTCTGAAAACAATATGGGTGAGATGATGGACGGGGGCTGTGATTGGGCCCATCTGCTGTGTGAGCTCACATTCAGCAGGGACTACAAGGACATAAACGGGACAAGAAAAAGCAAACTTTTGTTCTTACCCATAAACCCAAACTACTGAAGACAATTAGACATTTGGAATAAAGTTAAGGGTGTGTGTGCTCATGTGTTGTGTGTTTTCACATGCATCTCCTCAAAAGAAATGAAGGAAATCATTTTTAAGTTAAGAAACAAAGTAATTTTTATATTGTGTAAGCGTTGCTTATCATGTATGATTAGCAACCTCACACACGTCTCACTTGGTAAAAATAAGCTTTGCAGGATGACTATGAAAATACCTGAGAAATGTTGCCAAATGGATGCATTGCTGGGGCTTTGTTTCTGCAAAGCAATTCCTTTTCCAATATGCTCTAAGATATAGGCACTCTACCTCTTCTTCTTAAGCATGGCCATTTAAACAAAGTAGGGTCAGAAAACAGTTAACCCATGCTATTTTTCCATTTTAAAAGATATTAAAACATTTGTTGCAACTAAATGCAGATGGCCGCAGTCTCATTTTTCAGCAAGAATTTTCTCTGGTCTTTATATACACCTTCCAAACAGCAAAGCTAAATACAGAAGAGTATTAAATTCCACACTCTTCTTTAGGAAGCCATAGGTCAGTTGAGTTGAAATGTTGCACTAAGGAAATGAAGAATGTCCTTCATCTAGTACAGCATGTAAGGTGGTTTAAATAGATTTGGCCTCCATAGACTCATGTTTTGAATGCTTGGCCCACAAGGAATGGCACTATTAGGGGATTGGTCTTGTAGTAGGTGTGTCCTTGTTGCAGAAAGTGTGTCACTGTGGGAGTGAGCTTTGATGTCTCTTATGCTTAAGTTCTCCCCAGTGTGGAATTTCCATCTCCTCCTGGCTGCCTGCAGAAGATAGTCTCCTCCTGGCTGCCTTTGGATTAAGATGTAGAACTCTCAGCTCCTCCAGCACCATGTCTGCCCATAGGATGCCATGCCTTCCATTGTGATGATATCAGCTAAACTTCTGAAACTATAGGCCAGCCTCAACTAAATACTTGCCTTTATAAGAGTTGCTTTGGTCACGGTGTCTCTTCACAGCAATAAAACCCTGGGATAGAATTCTAAGGGAGAACTAGTGGAAAATTTTAAAAACAATCAATATTGAGATAGAATATATGCATCATTTAAAAAGGGGGGAGGATTATCCCTGAGAAGGAAGATCTGCAAGAGGGACAAACAAAGTGGAAACAGGAAGTGGGGAAAGGCTGGAAACAAAGCCCAATGATAAGATGCATATGAAAATGTCACAATGAAACGTTTCTTTTTTTTTAATGTTTATTTATTACTTCAACTTACATCTCCATCACAGTGTCCTCTTACCACGCCTCCTGGTTCCACCCTTCCACCCTCTTCTCCCTCTCCCATCCATACACTCCTCCTATGGTGGAGTGTCCCTACATATCAGCCCCTCTCAGTTCAACAGTCATATGAGAGCTAAGAGCTTCCTCTTGCACTGGGGGCCTACATGGTAACACCCCTAGGGCAAATTGTCCCATTAATAGGTAACAAAGTCTATGTTCCTGATCTTTTTGGTGTGTTGTTGTAGGATAGTTATCCTATACTATATGGCTAAAATCCAATTAGAAGTGAATAGATGCCATGTGCATCTTTCTGAGTCTGGGTTACTTCACTCAGAATGAGCTTCTCTACTTCCATCCATTTGGCTGCAAATTGCATGATATCCTTGTTTCTGATAGCTGAGTAGTATTCCATTGTGTAAATGTACCACAATTTTTTATCCATTCATCAGTTGAGGGACATCTGGGTTGTTTCCAGTTTCTAGCTATTACAAATAAAGCTTCTATGAATATAGTTGAGGAAACTTCCTTGTGATTCAGTGAGGAGTCATTTGGATTATAACCAGAAGTGGTATGGCTGGGTCCTGAGGCAGAGCTATTCCAAGTTTTCTAAGATATCGCCAGACTGACCTCCATAGTGGTTGTACAAATTTGCACTCCCACCCAAAATGGAGGAGTGTTCCCCTTTCTCCACGGCCTCACCAGCATGTGCTGTCATTTGAGTTTTTGATCTTAGTCATTCTGACAGGTGTGAGTTGGAATCTCAGAGTTGTCTTGAGTTGTATTTCTCTGATAATTAAGGATGTTGAGCATTTCTTCAAATGTCCCACTGCCATTAGAGATTCCTCCTTTGTGAATTCTTGGTTTAGCTCTGTTTCCCATTTTTTGATTGGATTATTTGGTTTCTTTGTGTTTAATTTCTTGAGTTCTTTATAAATTATGGATATTAGCCCTCTGTCAGAAATGGGGTTGGTAAAGATCTTTTCCCAATCTGTAGGTTGCTGTTTTGATCGAATTTCCTTTGCCTTACAGAAGCTTCTCAGTTTCATGAGGTCCCATTTATTTTATTTTATTTTTGGTTTTTTTTTTTTTTGAAACAGAGTTTCTTTGTATAGCCTTGGCTGTCCTGGACTCACTTTGTAAACCAGGCTGGCCTCAAACTCACAAAGATGTGCCTGCCTCTGCCTCTCAAGTGCTGGGATTAAAGGCGTGCGCAACCACTGCCCAGGGAGGTCCCATTTATTGATTGTTGGTCTTAGAGCTATTGGTGTTCTGTTCAGGAAGTTGTCACCTGGAAACATGTTTCTTTATACAATGAACTGATAAAGTTTATGCAATGTGTTAAAATACAGACATTAACAGAGCTGTACAGAGTAAAAATGTATTGTTCTGTGATGATGACAATAGCACTATGTCACAGGACAGATCTCTAGAACGTAGCCACTTTGTACAACAAACTTTATACTCTTTAAGAAACAGCTTCCTGGTTACCCCTCCCCCCAGCCTATGGCAACCTCAGCTTGTTCTGTTCTCTACCACTGAGGCTCTGGCTAGCTTAGGAACAGAATCGGGGAATCATGGGTATTTGCTCATCTGACTTGATTGTTTCACTGAGCACATTGTCCCTAGATCCATCTGTGGTGTGAGTTTAGTAAAATAACCAGTTATGAGAATGTTTTTGTTTAATCCCAGGTGTGAGGCTGCTTAAGACCACATGTGTAAAGTATTAACTGCCTCCTGAGCTAGCAGGGGAGTGGGTGAGCCAGCTGAGTAAGTTTAACTCAGAGGACTTGAGAAAGGGATTAAAAAGCCAGAGCCCCCAGGAGAAAGGGACACTACAAAGAAAAAAGAGGGGGCTACAAAGAGGAGAAGGAGGCTACAAAGAGAATTCTACAAAGAAGGAGGAGAAAGGGGGCACTACAAAGAAGAAAGAGAAAGCTACAAAGAAGAAAGAGGTTGCTGCTCTCCTTGCTGCTGGTTCTTCCTGCTTCTGTCTCCTGGTTTGCTGGACTTCTACTGAGACTGGTATTGCCCCCAAAGAACCAACAATCCTAATCAGCCAGAAGTAGCTCAAAGAGACCTATGTCCCTTCTCCCTTTAACTTTCTTTCTCACCAACCTAGTGTTGTGGGGTTGGGAGGAACAAGGGGTGAAAGGGAGGTAAAGGTATTAAGTACTGTAAAAATAAATGAGAGTGCATAATTAAGTACAAAAATATTAAAAGCCTCTTGTTACATCCATCCAAGTTGGTCAAATGTGAGTATTTATTTAAATTATTGTTGCCACTTACACTGTTATTGGTTTATTCCCTGCTTATATGCTTTCTTTGTTTGGTTTTGAGAAGGACTCATGTAATCCAGAGTGACCTCAAACTCACTAACTAACCACCCTCCCTGTTTTCATGGTTCTGGGAATCAAATTCAGGGCTTCATGGATGCTAGACAAGCATTCTACCAACCATGCTAGATCCCCAGCTCTGATTTGTTTTTTCCAGACAAGGTTTCATACAGTCCAAGAAAAATCTTGAATTCATTAAATTGCCAAGGATGACCTTGACCTCCTCGTATTCCTGCTTTCACCTCTCAAGTGCTGGGGTTACAAGTTTGTAACATCACACCCAGCTGTACTTGCTTGCTTTTTTAGGATGAATAATGTTCCATGGTTTATGATATTCCATTGTCTTAATCCATTCATCTACCAAGAGACATTTAGGTTGTTTCTACATCTTGGCTACAGTGAATAATGCTGCAATGAACATGGCAGGGAGGCATGTAGATGTCTTTTTGATAATGTTTTGAAAAAGATTTATTTCCAGTGTAAAATTATATTTATCTGTGTGCATGTGCACATGAATGCAAGTGATCATTTAGGCCAGACACAGGCATCAGATCCCATGACTGGAAATATAAGCGGTTATGAACTGCCCAAAATAAGTGCTGGGAAACAAACAAATGTGGTAACAGACGCTTCTCTCTGGTTCTTCCCTCTGTTCAAGATCTTGATTTTGGCCCTTTTGGAACTTAATGAATCATCATGCGTTTCCAACTTTAATTTTACAAAAGAGAGAAGAATGAACAAGAATAACTCATTGTATTGAGCACAGGCTTCCAGAGGTAGCTAAAATGTGGGTTCTTATAACCACATAAATGAGAAGGGCACACTGCACATAACCACATAATCGTGTAATATAAAAGAGAAATGGAACAATTGAGAAAGTAAAGCTAAAAATGCCGAAGAAAACACCGTAAGAGATTGACATACACTATGTGAAGATGTGCTTTTGTTTTACTTAATGAGTAAAGAATATTAAAAGCCATACCTCTGTAATGGTATTTACTCCTTTAATTAAAAATGAGTTCCTGTCAAATGACATTAGGCAAAAATGTCTTGTGAAGGGTTGGTAGTGAACATTCTGGTTTTCTGTTTTTATTGGACTGTCCTCAGAGAAAATAATCACACCTTAGGAAACATTTTTTAATGTATCTAAACAAAATTTATAATGTAGAAAACACATTATAAAATTTAGAAAACCAGGAAATCTTTTTCTAGTGACTTTTTCATTCACAGCCAACAACCAAACTGTCCCAAACAAAACATGCTGGACTTCAACAGTGAACTTCTTCAGTCTTTGAAGAAAACATCCTCACATAAATCACTGACACCATCAGGTAGAGGAAACAGACAAAGGACGTATGTGTGGACAAAAAGAACCAGTTAAGTGTGTGACCTGACATCTTTCACTGAATCTTTCTTCCTCCGTCTTTAAAAAATAAAAACTTGCAAAACAATTACAGCGCAGGCTACCTCCATGAACTGCTATGCAGTCCCAAATCTGCCTGTCACCTGGGAGACTAAAAGAGAGGTGGACACAAAGGCTCTGACAAGAGATGACGGAACATAAATTAAAGAATAGTCCACAAGGAGGGACTCTGAAGTGTGTGCTAGCAATTTCGAAGAAACAATGCTTCGATTGTTCTTGTGTTTGCCACTCGTCTTATTGAAGGTGAAGTTTCCTTGTGTTCGACAGCTCTTCACAAAAATGAAACCTTTTCTCTTCAAGTACATCCAAAACAAGATGCTGAAGTTTAGGTGAGGGCTTCAAAAGTGACTATAATAGACCTCAAAGAGAAAGATTCCATGACATACGTTTCTTTCATTTACACTCTTTATTATCCCAAGTATGTCTTGAAGAATTTTTCTATGAGTCTGGCAAACAATTTTAGCAACAACTGAACTTCTATTTGACCAAATAAGCTTGAGCAATCTTGTGAAATCCAAGAAAATATGACAAAGTTGCTGGCTACACTCTTGTTCCAGGGGCTATGTTTTAAATTATAATGACTGGTCTCTGCAAGACTTGTTCACTGATGCAATAGTGGTATGAATGTCACAGAAGTAATTAACCACTTTCTAATTGGATGTAAGGCCTGTTCTACAAGTTGAAACTCATTACTGGTACCATTATTGTGTCTTGAATCTGTGATAGACTGAACATAGGCCCTAAAAGAAAATATACTACTATCAATAGGTAGCATTAAACCAACTTCTAATGACTGATCATTATACCCATAGACTAGCATAGCCTCATCCTCTTGTTGCTTCATTTGTCACTATCCTTTCTGTTACTGAGTACAATTACTGTCATTGTGTCCTTCCTTTTTGTTTTTAAAATTTTCCTTTCCTTAAAAGTATTTTCATTAAATGGAAAAATAAATTAAAAACAACAAAACGAACTAAAACCATGAACACCTAAACTGATTCAATGTTTGCTTTTCTATTTTTTAACTTGTAATAATAAGCATTTGAAAAACTAGGGTAGTGTGTTAAGTTAGTGTGACATTCTTCCTGTTACCATGGGCCTGGCCCCTTAAGATGCTTGTCACTCTAAGAGATCAGACCAGATGCAGCAGCCTGGGAGATCAGGCCCTGCTCCTCTGCAGCTTGCTCTCTCTGGGGCATAGAGTTAAGAATCTGAGTGGTTCTATATCTTTGTGGCCCCTAATTTATGGCTTCATCTAATACCTGACTCCTCTGTGTTCCTTGTCACATGTCTGGGCTATCACAGACTAAATCACATGGTATGGAACTCCCAGGATATAAAAGTCTAATATTTTCCTTTGTTTAGGAGATGTCTCTAAAAACTTTCCTCTAGGCTTTCCCCTGTAACTTGTCCAGTGAGGTCCTCTCTTTTACCTTAAACATTTCTTCTTAACGCACTCGTCTGGAGGACCGAAAAGCCTCCCCTTCCCGGTAAGGCCCTAACCTGAGGTCTCTGCTAGGATACTGCACCTTTTGTAACGCTCTTCCACCAAAGCCAGATCACAGCTCTCATGGCTGCGACCCCTTCTCTCCTTGTAAAGCTCACGTCTGGACGGTAATTTAATGTGAGCTCCTTCCTAGAACTCTTTCATTCTTAACACTTGCCTTAATGGGATAAAATGGCTCTGACCACATTATGTTATAAAAATAGAAACGGCTCCACTTGGAGCCCCAAAAGTAAACTTTATTCCCCAAGTATGGATTCTGGGCTGACTTTCCCAGTACATAACAAAATAACAAAGACCTTTAGGACAAAGGATTCACTTGTCATTTAACCTCTTTCTTGACAATGATCTATTTCTCTAAGTTATTTAAACTTGCTAGAAAGTGTTCTGAACAATAATCATGGCATTAAGCAATTTGTGACCCTTTGTTATATTTATCGTTATTAACATTTTCATCCTTTTTAACCATGAAACCAGGGCTGAAGGTAGGTATTACTTTTCCTGCTGAGGCAGCTTTTGCTTCATCCTGAAGGAAAATGTAGGCGTGTTGCTTTCATTTCTACTCTTTCCCCTCCTGTGACAACTCCTCTTTGCCAAGTATTTACCATCCCACACACATATCTCACCCAGGCTTTTCAGACTCCTACCAAAGCGTGGCATAAAGCTTCAAGTCACCATTTCCAATGTCATCTAGGTAGAAGAAGCTTGAAAACCACGTTGGTAGCCCAGCCCCACAGAGCAATGGCAGAAATTTGGGGGAAGCGCCATCTGGGATGTTGTATGTTACCTGGTTTTCTGTCTTGCTTTCCTGTGACTTAGGAAAGGAAAGAGTTTATTTCAGCTTCCACTTCCAGGTGACAGCCCATCATTGAAGGAAGTCAGGACAGAAACTCAAGCAGGAACCGAAGCAGAAACCCTGGGAGAATACTTTCTACTGTCTCACTCTCCAGCTCACCTTTACAAGCTTTCCTAGATGTCTGGCCCCTAGGGTGCCGCCCACAGTGAGCTAGCTCCTCCCACATCAATTGTCAATCAAGATAATCTCTCACACATGGCCACAGGCCAGTCTCATAGAGAGGACTCTTTAATTGAGGTTCCCTCTTCCTAGGTGGTTCTGGGTGTGTCAAGTGGACAAAACTTAACCAGCCCACCAGGGAAATTCGGATGCCATCTCAGAGTTTTTAGTCTCATTAATAAAAGAACTTAAGAACAGCCCTTGAAGGAAGCTTGAGTACAAATTTTACTGAAACTTAAAAAAAAAACAAAAACAAACATAAAGAAAAAACAGGACAGGCAATCTGGAAATTTCAGTGACCACCTAGAGGAGGAAAATTAAGATGAGAAAGCCACGTCATTTGAGTTAACTAGTTTGGATCTATCATCAAATGCCCATGAACAGTTTTGTACATGTCCCTTCTAAGAGTCAGTGAGATGACTCAGCAGGGAAAGGTAGTTGTCACCAAGCCGGATAACCTGGGTTTGATTTCTGGACACACACAATAGAAGGAGAAAACCAACTCCTGCATTGTCCCCTGACCTACACATGCACACACACGCGCACACATGCACAAACACACACTATGGTGTGTATACTCCACGTGCACAAAAATAAATGTAAAAAAAAAAGAAATTGATTTCCATTGAGTGTATATACAAAAATGGAAACACTGGTCTATAGTGACTAGATAATATCAATCAGTTTTTCAAAGTGGTTTAATAGTTTTAAGAAGCAATATGAAAATTTCATTTTTAAATTATCTGTCAATACTTGAAAACAACAACCTCATATTTACTAATTAAAATTAAATTTATTTATTTGATAGCATAAAACTATACATTAATGGGGTATAAATTTTGTGATTCTTCAATACATGAACATTAAGATTTAAATCAAGTTGATCTAGATCTTGGATTGTGGAAGTTGGACTTTGTCTTTTATTCCATTGACCATGAGTGCAATGGGGATTAGTCATACCATTATGTTCCAAATTCTGGAAGAAAGTATTCAGAATATTTTTGACATAAAGAAGCAATATAAGGTTAGCCTTTAACATTATAGGGATTTTTTTTTTAACCAGGATGGAGAGATTGAGGTAGGAGAATCATGAGTTCATGGCTAGGCTAATGACAATATCTCAAAAAAACAAACAACAAAAAAAATGTGCATGTTAAAAATATTTGTTTAAACCAAATCTCATCATGATTCGATTTTCATTCCTTGGATTATATCAGACACCTTTTCCTGTGTACATCACAGGACTCTTCTGGCTTCAGCAGGCACTGCACATATGTGGTGCACAGACATACATGAAGGTGAAACAGCCATACACATTTAAAAAATAAAATATATTTATATTTGACCTTTTGTATTTATTTATTTATTTATTTATCTATTTATACTAATGTCAAAATATCTTCCTAGGACTAAAGAGGTGGCTCAGTAGTTAAGACACGTGCTACTTTTCCCCAGGACTCAAGTCAGATTCCCAGGACCCATATTGTGTGGCTCACAACTGCTTATAAGTCCAACTTCAGAGGGTTCAACACCCTCTTTTGACATTCAGAGTCACATATATACATAGCACACACACACACACACACACACACACACACACACTTAACATTTAAAAAGAAATCTTTAAAATATTCTCCTAATCTTGATTTTGAGAAATGTGATTATTTGTATATCGGTGTAATTCTCTGAGCTTCTTAGATATGAAGTCTTGTCATTTTCATTACATTTGAACCTAAATAACCTTTTTAAGATGTACATCCAACTGGGACTGGAGAAATGGCTCAGCCGCTAAAGGCTAAGCTCACAACCAAAAATAAATATCCAACTGTAGCTACTTCATCACGGTAACAAAAAGGACAGATTAATACCTTTCTTGTCCTCAGAAATATGCAGGCCTAAAATTTACACATCAGGCCACTTACACTGCCTAACATGAATAATAAGATAAAATGGTTATAATAATAAATGTGCATTGTCTTAATTATGATCAATATATGGAATTATCAAGTTATTATGAAACCCTTGGGCTTTTATTAAAATCTAAGGCAGTAAAAAACTGTTTATCTGATTCAAATGACTATACTATATTAAGAAAAGTGAAACTTTACCCCACCTCAAAGAAATCACATTAGAAATCTCAAAATCAATCTTTGAAAAGCAATCTAGTCATTCTTAAAAGTTATTCATTGATTAGAATTCCTGGTAGGCTTATGGAAACACAAGGTGAGACCCAACTTTAAACATTTCTGTCTGGGGTCTGTGGTGGGACTCAAAATTTGCCTTCCTAAATATTTCCCAGGTGACCTGTTCCTGCTTCCCAAGACCACACTGAAAAACACCGCATTAAATGGATGAATAGACCCACCTGCGGGTCAACCCATTTCCAGTACCTGAGTGATTTTTCCCCACTCTGAGTCAGTTTAATGCAAGTGATAATTTTCCACATGAAAAGGTTGCAAGTACTTAATTGAATAGTTTCTGTAAAATGTGTGTTAGTGCTGATCCAGTATCCAGAAAGCCACATTCTCCTTCGTGGCTGTTCAGGGATATGCCGTGCTTAAATACAATAGTGGTCCACAATCCTCCTTCAGAGTTTTTAGAGAGTCCCAGAAGGTGAATTTTATTATAGCATTCAGCCTTCCAGAGCTGCTTGCATCATTGCGTTTTATACTAGTCCCTATTCCCATGAACACTGGGTCTCATTAAAGCAGGAAAACATTGCAATTGAAACCACCCAAACAAAGAAACCAAGGGTATCCACAAGATGCTAATAGTTGTCTTCTCCTTTTTTTCCCTGATGTTTAGTGTGTCAAACTTCCAACAAAGAATGGTTGCAAAACAAAAATCTTATTAAGGTCAACAATAAGTGGGAAAGAAAATCAAGTGGAACATAAGACACGGTACCCTGAGTGAGGTTGGCATTCTGTGCAACAGAACAGAAAGAAGCAGGTCCCTCCTGAGATGTATCTGATAGCACATGGGCTATGCAAGAAAATGTACCAGATCAGAAAAGAAGTCAGTGGGAACCATCAACAGGATGCTTTCAGATCTCTAGAGCACTGTAATAATAAATCAGGCCAAACTAAATAAGGTCTAGAGATTTGCTATGTAACACCACGCCTATAATCGACATTATTGTACTACACACTCAACTATTTCTTAGAGGGTACGGACTAGAGAGGTAGTTCAATTTAAAGGTTTTGCTATGGAAGCATTGGAACCTGACTTTCATCTCAAGGCCCACCTAAAACACTGGGCATGTTTGGGCATACTTTAGTCCAAGCACTGAGAAGGCAGAGACAGGTATTTCCCTGGGCTTGTTGGCCAGTCAACCTAATCCAATCAGCAAGGCCCAGGTCTCAGTGAAAGACAGACAGAACAAAGCAAAGCAAAATGGACAGTTCCTGAGGAAAAACCTTGGAAGTTGACCTTTGCCCTCTACAGGGTTACACACATAAAGGACAGATCTCTGGTTCAATATTCTGGCCAAAACAATTAAAAATGCAAATAAGAAAAAGAGAGATATCAAATAAAACAGTGCCTATTTTTAGGATGGATCTCAGCAGGTTAAGCATAACTGTCTTACTTGTCCCATGTTCACATTCTTTAAGTCACAGAGGGCAAGACAACCAAGGCGGGTGATGAAGAAAGCCCAGGAGCTGTGTGCACTGAAGGTTTTCAGAGGAGCCTGTGAGGCAGGCATATGTGACTAATGTTCATGTTTAATGTGGATCCTCTCAATCTTACAAAGCATCATTAGCATAGCCAAGTTGCTACTCAACACATTCTAGGTTTTACAGCTGCTTTAATACTATCGATTGCCTCAGTTTCCCCAAATTCATTGAAGCTTCTTTCCAGACACTTGACCAAGTCCAGCAAGCTCTCACATGATTCTTTTAAAATGCGCTTTATGTGGCCTCTTGAAATAAACTACAGTACTGTTATTGAGAATCATGCATCTATATATCCAATATTCAAATTAGGCATTAGAAAAGTGTTTTTAAAATAATACATTTCTAAGGTACAACAGAGACATCTTAATTGCTATTACAATATATTTAAGTGAAGAAGTTTAAATAACTTATTTACGTAGAGAAGTTCTTACTTTTACCAGGCTTTCGGGATATGACTCACCTGAACAAACATGAGGAACTGAGTTTGGATCCCTGGTACCCATGTAAAAGTCTATGCATGGGGCACACACACACACACACACACACACACACACATGCAAAGAGAAGTTCTTATTTTTCCATTAGGAGGCTCACGACTTATTTGTAAACAAATGGTAATTTCTTTAAACACTTTTAAAGTCTAGACATTTTTCGTACTACTTTTAAAAAATACCTAAAATGTTAATATAAGCTCGAAAAGAACAGTCAGGTCTGAGCTGATGGTGAACTAGGTCTTCAGTCCTCAGAAAATGTAACTCTTTGTCCATCTGTTTGCTCCTCATGGGACACATTAACAGTGTGTCCCAATTATGTAGATTTTAAATGTACCTGGAACACATACTAAACAATCCTGTGCTAAGCAACAGATGTCTAGTGTCCACTATTGTATTGACGTGTGTCTTTTGGTCAGAGTGTAAGCTCTACCCAGGATGTCATCTCAACTATAAACACTTTGTCTTCTGTGTACCCTCTGAGAAGACTGTGTTAAATAACCACATTCTTTCAAGGTCAATAATTTCTTAATAAGATGAAATATTTTATACACATTTATTTGAATCAGGAACCCCCTCCCCAGCCCATGTAATGAATTAGGTCTCATTTTTTTTGTAACAGTTGTTCCTTATTTACTTTATTGCTATATACAAATAAGTACCTCACATTCTGAATTTGATTAATTATCCCTATAGATATAGGTTTATTTTCCTTTTTCCCCCCACATTTCCTATAAACTGTCAGGAGGTTTTGAGGACTTTACATAAGTAAGTCTCAAATTGTTTTAAACTTCCTTGTTAGTCTATGTATATATGTGTATGTATGATATATATGTGGGACATGCATGTGCCACGCTGCATACATGGAGGCCAGAGGAGTTAGTTTCTCCTTCCATCTTTACATGGGTTCCAGGGATGGAACTCGGTCATGAGGGTTTCACAGCAAGTACTTTTACCTACTGAGCCATCTTACAGACCCAGGCTCAAACATGGTTTTTTGTTTATTTGTGTGTTTGCTTGTTTTGAAACAGGGTTTCTCTGTGTAATAACCCAGGCTGCCCTTGAACTCACAGAGATCCACCTGCCTCTGTCTCCTGAGTACTGGAATTAAAGGCGTGCCCCACCATGCCCGGCAATTACAGACCGATGTGAGATGCCATGTGGGTGCTGGGATTTGAACCGGGGTCCCTTGGAAGAACAGCCAGTGCTCTTAACTGCTGAGCCATCTCTCTAGCCCTCAAACATTTTTACAAATACACTTCCTATACAGTCTTCTGTATGCACAGCTACTAGATATCATGGAGAGCCAGATCAGATAGCCTCATATTTAATGATGTGGAGTCTCCAGCAGGTTCAGATGGTGCTGACCTGCTCTTCACTATAAAATTACTAATCACCATTTCCTTTGCTTGAGGATTCGCTGGTGACTGTCACCTGGAACCATTATTTCACTTGGTTGCCAATGTGTTCTAGAATTCTGACTTTTTTTTTTTTTTTGAAACAAGGTTTCTCTGTGTAACAGCCCTGGATATCCTGGACTTGCTTTGTAGACCAGGCTGGCCTCGAACTCACAGAGATCCGCCTGCCTCTGCCTCCCGAGTGCTGGGAATAATGGCGTGTGCCACCACACCTGGCTCGAATTCTGACTTCTTATATTACACACTCATTCATTGATCCTCATGAGAAATATCCCTTCCTGGTTCTTCCAACTAGCTATTACATTCCATGATGCGATCTTTTCAAGTTTTCTAATGAGAGTTATTTTCCTACCTATAGGAGTCTAAAATACACTCATGCCTGTGTTTATATGTAAACCCATGCTCTAGGTGAGGGCCTGAGGAATGTTAAATAATGCTCATAATGAGCCTGATTGTCCTGATCCATAAATTACCCTCAGGCTTACATCCCTTGCAGAAGAAGCGTCATTAATTGCCTTAAACACATTAACTTTTATAAGCCATTGGGGTCCCATTAAGTTACAGTTATCCTGTGTTCCCATCTGAGTTGCTTATCTCCAGGGAGCAGTTTGTGAGCTGAGGGAACTTGAGTGACAACAGAGAAAATGCATCACTTTAGTTACAAGTTAACTCAGAAGTAAGAAGTTTGATAAAAATTATCATAAAGACTATTTACTCTCAAAGTTCATTAATTTTGATTGGTGGGGTGGTGTGTGTGTGTGTGTGTGTGTGTGTGTGTGTGTGTGTGTGTGTGTGTGTGTGT
>CAJQZJ010032054.1:4934305-4973170 GCA_907164525.1 Lophiomys imhausi | reverse complement strand
ATAGATAGATAGATAGATAGATAGATAGATAGATAGATAGATAGATAGTATTCAGTAGTTCTGTTCATTCAGAGAGCCCTGGAGTAAAAGCAAATTGCCCTCTTCTCTCTTTCTGAACTGTGTGACATTAGTCTTTGCTTGACCAGACATTGGGATTTACACTGTTTGGGGAACTTTTCAGACCTTCAACTCCAAATTGGCACCACCAGCTTTCCTGAGTTTTCAGCTTGCATATGACAGACTATTGATTCTCAGCCTCAACAACATGTGAATTGATTCCTTATAATGAATCATACACACACACACACACACACACACACACACACACACACACACACACAGAGGTATATGTACATAGAGAGAGAGAAGAAACAGAACCAATAGGTGTGTGTGCGTGCATGCTGGAGAGCCCTGGCCAATACAATACGCAATTGATATCAGTATACATGTTTATTGAACTTCAGTGTTTCACTTTGTGTGGATTGTCTTTTCTGATCCTTTCTCTATTTTTATTGGGTTGTTAATATTCTTAAATATTTCAAATGTTTCTCTTTGAAAGTCCTGGGTATTGCTCCTTTGCCTGGAACACCTAGTAAGAAGTGTTTTTCCTGTGTTGTCACTGATATTGAACTCTGTTGCACTGCCTTCCACATATTGTATATCTTAATGGAATCAAATTTACCAATGGCCCTTCTCCTGAAGAAACAGTGTGTCCGGTGCTGTTTAAAATCCATTAGATTCTTTATTGGAACCACACCAAATTTATACATGAACTCAGAGATGGAATATATATTTAAAATATTGAGCTTTCCATCCAGGCAAATGGCATATATTTTGTTTTCTTGGAATGTTTTTATGTTCTCAAAAAATTTTAATCACAAAAATATTTATGTGACTTTGTGAAATGCACACACAGAAAAAGAAATGAGTATCTCAATATAGCTAAGTGTGGGCTGGCACGTTTGTTTTCCTCATTTGCTTTAGAAATAGACAAGACCCTTACATACAGAAAAACAAGTTAGTCATTAGACTCACAACATTCTCAAAATGACCCATAGTTGCATTTTTCTTTAATCTTTTATACAGTCCAAGAGGAAACTAAAGCAAAGCCCCCAACCTCCTGTTTCTATTACTGAAGGCCAACACATGGAAAGACGCCTGTGACAAACATCACTTCAAATACGCAGCACTAATGAGAATTGTCTGCTCACAGGGGTTACTACACATGGATTGTATGTTTTTAGAAATTCAAAATGATAAAAAAAATACCACTATAGAAAATTTCTAGGTGAAGTTTATGCATATAAATGTTTTCTTTTAGTTAAAGAAATTATTTTAGTCAATAAAAGTCTCAAAAATAGAGGGAGTGGCTTCGAACTAAATAATATTATTTTGTGTGCTGCGTTAAATGGAATATTTGAATGCAAATTATCCTATAGAATATCTGAGTAGGAAAATGAAGCTTGAATCAAAATCTCCAGTAGAATTCTGTTTTGGAAAAATCATGTAACCAGTCAAACACCAAAATATAAATGAAAATAGAATAAAATTATGGGCAACCAATGCTACACTGTAAAAATGTGCATTGGCACTAAACTCAAAGTCTGTGCTTAATTTAAAAAAAAAAGAAAGTGAATATAGGAAAGATGTAGAGAATCCTTCTTCACCACCTCATAACAATTACAAAATTAACAGCACCTGAATCCCTGTAATGACAGTAAGAAAAGCAGTAATTATTCTTCTGGTCCTGCAATTATGTCCATCACCGTGGATACAATTGCTGCAAATTGAGAAAGCTCACCCTGACACCCAGGATGGTACAATGGCATTTAATAGATAAGAATGATGGTTGACGGTGGCCTTTCAAGATCCCTGGCCCACAATTTTGTTATTTTCTTGGGTGTTACGTATTTCTGTCACTACAAATACAGAGCTAACCTTTCTCTCCCTTTCCTCCTCTCCCCTCCAGATTAGTTTATTATCCTCAGACCAATGATGTTTCCTCCCTTTCTCTTTAACAAACATCCAAACTCTTTCTCAGCTTCAGAGTCCAGAATTTAATGTCTCTTCTCACATTTTCATACCCATCGTCCTCCTTCCACATGCTTCCCTCTTTCTGCAATTCTTTGACAGAGATTTTAATGATCCCTTCTTTGTCCTTTTTTTAAATCTCATTTCCATTTTATTTTTTTAAATCTCTCTTGGTAGTACTCTCTACTAATAACACCTTTCAAGTCCTCCTTGAGTATGCTCATCAAAAGACATTACAATTATAAAATCACATTGTGATTTTCAACTTCAGTGATACTTTGAGAACACAGTCATTCTACAGACAATGGTTAACTTCATTATACCAACCACAGGCAAGAGGAACGTGTCTTTAAGACTATGAGATGATGAGAACACAACCGTCAGTTGTATGAAAGACCTTCGCGCGTGCTTCTCCTGCTGCGCTCAATAGTCTCTTCTTCTTGGGGGGGGAACTTTCAGCACTTGATAGGCTCAAGAGTAGAGCTCTAATCTCAATAAGATTTAGCCATTTTTTAAGATAAACTACCTTTCAGGTGTGCAATGGAAACATTTATAAAAAAAACACTAGGCGTGTGAGAAGAATGACAGGCAAGAAGATGGCATCCCATAAGTTCCTTGCAATGGCATAACAACTACATGGATGCAAAAGGCCTTTAGTAAGACTTCAGAAATCAACTGAGGCATCACACTGACCCACACTTGGCAACCACAAAGCCAAGAAGAGCTGCCCTGGAACAGATCACAAGAACAGTTTCAATTCACACGCTAGAGTTCTTGCCACATTCCATCCCAGCTCAGTGTAGTCAGAAGCAAACAGCTAACTTACAGTTCCACCTTGAAATGAAGGGAAGTGTGAAGTATGTGCCCAACATGATATCATCTCAGAGAGTTATGTAAGAACCTGGTCCTGACTTGCATGACTCCAAATCTGAACAGACCTGGCATGCTCTGGGTGTCTGAAGGGCACTGAGAATGAGAAAAGTATTAGGTGCTTGTGATACCAGGGAACATGGAAATCTTTCTAAATGGAGAACTAGACACACACAACCAAACATATAATGTGGTGGCTTGAATAGGAATTGTCCCCACAGACTCATGTGTTGGAATGCTTGGTCCATAGGGAATGCCACTATTAGGAGGTGCGGCCTTGTTGGAATGGGTGTGACCTTGTTGGAGGAAGTATGTCACTGTGGAAACATGCTTTGAAGTCTCACATATATGCTCTCAAACTACACCCAGTGTTGAGACATACTCCTCCTTGCTGCCTGTGGGTCAAGATGTAGAACTCTCAGCTCTTTCTCCAGCAGCATGTCTGCCTTGACGCTGCTATGCTTCCCAGAATGATGATATGGACTAACCCTCTGAAACTGTAAGCCAGCCCCAGTCAAATGCTGTCCTTTATAAGAGTTGCCTTGATCATGGTATCTCTTCACAGCAATAAAACCCTAACTAACCCACATAATGTCAGAAAAGATACATACCTACGAGAGGTTTGTGTGGCATCTATAAGCAACAGCTGGGCTGACTGGTGAAAGTTGGGACTTTAATGAAGCTGGTTGCTTCAACAAACTAAGACACCAATGAAAAAGGAAATAAAGATGAACTGCCTGACAAATAATTCAAAATAATGATCATGAAGAATCTCTGTGAGCTTCAAGAGAACAAAGATAAAGTAAGTGTGGAAATCAGGTCATGAACAAAATGAGAACATCAACAGAGAGGTAGAAACTGCTTCTGAAACCAAGCAGAAGGTCTGAGGATGCAAAGTACAATAACTGGACTGTAAAATCCATCAGGGGGTCTCAGCAGAAAACTTGCCCAAGCAGAAGAAAGAGCTGGCAAAGCTGAAGGCAGGTCTTCAAATTCATAGAGCAAGACTAATAAAAAGAAAACAATAATGAGGAAAAGTGAAGACAGGCTAAGGTATTTATGAGAAGACATCAAGCAAAACAAAATATGACCTAAGAAAAGAGTAAAGAGAAAGAAAAGAGCTGATGAAATCATGACTAAGTTAAGATTCAAGTATACAGGGGAAAGAGTCATGATCCTCAACCACGGCTGCAGAGTTACTGACAGTTTATGACTTCTATGCTTCTATGGGGAGGGAGGATCAGTTTTCTTTAAGGGTATATCCTTAAAGAACAAGTAGTTTTACAATGTTCTGGTGGTTGGCTCCACACCCTGAATATGTGGGCAGAACAAATTTGACTTTTGTATTTTTTTAATTTTATTTTTTAAATGTTTATTTATTACTTCAAGTTACATCTCCATCACAGTCCCCTCCTACCACCCCTCCCAGTATCACCCTCCCCCCTTCTCCCAGAACTCATAATTCTTTTTTTAACAATTAGACCTCAATTATGAAAATTATAAGGTATAACATACATTCCCAACGTCCAGTCCATACATATTTGGCAACTGATATTAATATTTTATTATCCATCTATCTCCATGATTTTAAAGTTCTATACATAACTCATTTTCCACCCTAACTTGCATTACCAACTTAAAACCATCTTCTTAGACCTAGAACATCCTTTTAATTCCTAAACAACTTAAAAAATAACTGTGAGACTATAATTATCATCAGAGACCTGAGAGGGATAAATATATCTGATTATACAGGAAATGCAGAATGATAAAGAAAAAGGGATAGATTATTGAATATGCTCTTATATCTTTGTATATTGATACAAAATTAAGGTTATATTTGGCTACATCAGTATTGATCTTTGTATATTGACACAAAATCAAGGTTAACCCTTTTTAAGGTATGGTACCCAGGTAACGATTAAAAATGCAATGTGAAATTTTGGCCCATTGATAGAAACTGTCAGAAACTGTTTAGGATAATTAAGAGATGCAAACTAACAGTCATTCAAACATGTCATTTGGTTAGGTACCAGTATAGTTTATTACAGATATCTTCTAAGTTAACTGGAAATCAAATTACTAAGAGACAAGCAACATTTGCTTATCCAAATATACAGAGATAGAGAGGTGGTCTTCAAAACCTCAAGAGATCTTTAGAATTTGGCATTCTAAAAAGGTTTCTTAACTTAAGATTTTTTGATATTGAGACATATCAGCTCCTGACAACACCCCGTATTCTACTCCAAGTAGAGGATGAGCATCAAAGAATCTCCACTTGGAGATGGCTGCATTAATGGCAAGTCTGTCACGGGGCAAGAAAAACCCCTTGCTTCAACTGTAGACAGAATGTTCTCCAAAAAGGACAAAACTTGGAAGCAGGAAAGTTGACTACCTAGCTCTGCCAAGACAGGGTAGGAAAGTCCTTCATAATTTCTGCTTTACAATTAATATCTGTCAGAGATACTGTGCCAAGAGTCTGAAGATAGATGCTTTAATATATGGAGAGAAATTGGGGACTGGCCAGGCAGCCAGTTGTCTATCATTTCGTAGTTTTGGCTTTTGTATTTTTAAAAAGAGGATATAGGCCAGGTGGTAGCAGCACATGCCTTTAATCCCAGCTCTCAGGAGGCAGAGAAGGTAGATCTTTGTGAGTTCCAGGCTAGCCTGGTCTAACAGAGTGATTTCCAGGACAGTCAAGACTACACAGAGAAACCCTGTCTGGAAAAAAACCAAAAAAAAAAAAAAAAAGGATATGAAGTTGAGAGGGGATGGGGTACCCAGGTTCAGTCCTCAGCATCCACAAGGAAGCTTACAACTTTCCAGTTATTTGTGACTTCAGTTCCAAAAGGTCTGATGTTCTTCTGGTCTCTGCTGGCACCAGGCACACAGGTGGTATACATACACATACACAAACTGAAGTCCATAAAATAAAACTAGAAAAGAAAAATGAGATGACTCAGCTGTTAAGAGTTCTAGCTGTTCTTCCATAGAACCAGGGTTCAATTCCCAGCACATATGGCAACTCACAACTAACTGTCTGTAACTCTAGTTCTATGAGACCCAACACACTCACCCAGACATACATACAGGCAAAACACCAATGCAGATAAAATTAAAATTGTTCTGCCAAGTTCTCGAGACACTAAAGACTACCCAGGAGCCAACTCCAATGTAAATACATGAGGGTTGTTTATTCAAGCTCAGAACTTGGACTCCCAACACTCACTGACACAGCAGTTCGAGTTGAGAGCCCCCAGACCCAAAAGTACAGAGTTTATATAGAGACTCAGACAAAGAAGCAGGTTCTTTACCATATGATTGGATGACATTTGGGTAGCTAGTCATATCCATGTTCTGATTGGCTCATTGTTACTTACTAACCAGCTTAGGTCAGCCTGACCATCAGAAAATTTGTTTAGACTTTTTGGGTGCTTTCTCAGAGTGAGCTGTCTGGTGATGATGAGGGAACACCCCTGGAATACAAGGTCGGGTACATTTTGTTGCTGTTTTGGAACTGGAGGTCAGCTCTGAGTCAAACTTAATATGAAATGGAATCTTTTTTCAAGATGGATTCAGTCAGGCTTCACAAAAATAAATAAATTCTTCTTTAAAAAATTAAAAAAAAATCTTTAAGAAAAATTTTATTTTAAGTATAATGATAATATAACTGAAAATAAAATGATGGGAAAAGGTTTCCATGCAAAAGATAAGCAGAGAAGATAGGTAATAGTTACACCAGGCCTATAGATCAAGTCAAAACTACCATTATATGATAATGAGAGGGTAAATTTACCAGGAAGATATAAATAGTATGAACATATATGCCCCTAATGTAAGAAGTCCCAAAAACATGAAGCACACATTAATGGAACTGATAAAAGAAACAGAGAGTAACATAGTAACAGCTAAATTCATGCCCCATTTTCAATAATGGAAAGATCAACCAAACAAAAGACAAGAAGGGCTGGAAAGGTGGTTCAATCAGTAAAGTATCTGCCATGCAAATTGGGTGCTTATGTTAAGATCCCAGCACCCACACAGGAAATCTGGGCACGTCCATGTGTCTGTATTCCTAACACAAGGGAAACAGAGACACATGAATCTTTGGAGCTTGCTGGCCAGTCTACCCAATCTGTGACTGAGAGCTCAGTGAGAAACATGTCTCAAAAGACAGGGTATAGAGATTGAGAAAGACACTCTTATTTTGCTTATATATTTTTTCTTCTCTCTTTTTACCCTATAGGCTCTTTGTGTATATACTACAGCTTCTAGTTTAGTATTTTAATGGGGTTCCTGAGTGTACAAATGGCAAACATTTTAGAGATCTGTTGCAAAGCACTATGCACATAATTAACCCAACTATTCATATAAATTAGCACCTCTTTACAAATGAGTAGAGTCCCCCAAATACATTCTAGAGCATGACACTCTGGACTACAGAAATTCAGTATCTTATCATTTATTACCAATATTATAAAAGCTTTATTTGGGGGCTGGAGAGATGGCTCAATGGTTAAGAGCACACACTGCTTTTGCAGCACACCCAAGTTAGTTCAGTTACCAGCACCTATGTCAAGGGGCTCATAACCACCTGTAACTTATCTCCAGAAAAAAAATCCCTCCTCCTGTATCCAAGAACTCCTGCACTTCTTTGCATGTGCATAAACTCATACACAGCCATGCATATTCACATGATTAAAAATAAAATAAATCTTTAAAAGTCGTATTTGCTGTTTTAATTATATAAAACCATTATCATAAATTTAATCATTAAACATTAAATTTTTTCTTTAATGAGTAAAACCAGAAAAGCACTTGTATGTAGGCTAGAACAATAAAGCCAAGAGTTCAGCCATGCAAGGCAATCCAAATTCTCTCTTCCACTCAGTACCACACCTGTTGGCTGTTCCTACCAAGCAGAAATATTGCTCAGCCAGCACCACCATTGTGATCCACAATGGCCTTAGGGACTGTGGTTCCAATTAATGCCAAAGAGCTCAGGTCTAAACCTCCCTATACATAATTTAACTTAGACTGTGTTTTAGGACTCTGTGAAATAAGATTCAAAACAGAAAAGGAGAAGGAGCAGGCTTTATGATGGCTTATGGGCTTCCCCATAATCTGTAGGCTCTAATCCTGAATATTACTTTGATGAAATGGAGAAAGTGCTAAAGGTGTATCCTGTAAGACTTCTGAAGTTATTAAGCATCTACCATGAAAGTCTGGCCTACTATGAAAGAATGAAAATGTGCTTTTCTTTTTTGTGTGTTTTATTTCTTTATGTGTATGTGTGCTCTGTCTGCATGTATGTTCGTCCATGAAGACAGACGAAGGCATCATATCTCCTAGAACTGAAGTTACAGACAGTTGTGAGATGCTATGGAGATTCTGGGAATTGAACCATGTCCTTTGGAAGAGCATCCAGTCCTCTTAACCACTGAGCCATCTCTCCAGCATCCTGAAAACATGTCTTTCTAGTCTCAACAAGCAAAGAGTTATATGTTGTATAAGCCTTCTTACCAACATATCATGAAAAAAAAAAACAATGATCACCAGATCTCTTTCTAATGTTTGCTAAAGCCAATCATGTTGATAACTGTTATTCCTATAACACACGTTGTCTTGGGTCATTTTTATACACTTTTAAGTCATTGTCATTAGAAATGTTTTAGTTTGTCAAAATCACATAAAAAATAACAATACTCATTCTTTCTGCCAACAGGTTCTTTCCCCCCAATTCATAGTAACTAAGGCATTCAGGGAAGTTTTGTTCCAAGAAGAGAATTTACAGACTCATATAACCAGAAGTTGATGGGAAGGGAAAAGAACAAGGCTGGAGTTCCTAGACTCTGTTTCTCCAAAGATCTCTTGACTGACCGCTCCATGTGTTGGCTCCTTTCCAACATTGATTTTCCTCATGGTATCCCTTTCAACCTGTGTACCAAGCCATTTAGAAAAATGCTTCTGGATAAGAAGTTCAAAATGAATTCTTAGAGTCACTGGGATTAGACTTCCTTGGGATATATTTTTATTTCTTTGTCAAGTTCTCTGTCCAAAGAATAAAACAGATAGTGAGTTCAGTTTCCCAAAAAGAGATAAAATATTTGACACCCCTGGGGTAGGGGAGGTGTCCTTGAACTAGTACTCATGAATATACATATTATGATCATAAGTGAAGGCGCAGTGAAACCACCAAACTGGACCACTCTGTGGGTGGAGAAAAAGAAAGATTTATAGTAAATATAAAAGAGAAGATAGCCAAAGACATCTTGGGGAGTCCAAAGCTGCCATGCCTACTTCTCTGAGACAGAGAGAGGAGAAGACTGGTGATAGTCAGTGTCATTTCTCTGGAGCAGAGAGAAGAGCAGTGGCTTGGATGGGGGCTGGGAGTTGGGGGTGGGGAGGACCAGGTAGCTGCAATGTGTGGAGGGAAAACAATAATCTGGAACATCCTGGCAGTCAGCATAGTGGGGAAGGACTGCGGGAGATAATAAGAACCAAGAGGCTAGCACGCTAGGCTTTGACTGTTATAACAGGTACATGGTAACTGGATGGAAGGAGCCTGGGGGTTATTGTGGGCTTTGGTATGTAACCATGGATAATGCCAGTAGATAACCAGAAGCCCCATTTGCCCAAGGTAGGTAGGAAGAAATTAGGGAAGTGACACTTGGCACTATCCTCCAACAATCCTTCTATTGTCCAGGCTAAGCTGAGTGGGGACTGTCATTTTGGAAAATGTCAATGCCACTGCCATTTTGGAGCATTTGGCATTTGAGATCTAACAATGAGATAGGTGAGGGGAGAAAGAATATTAAACAATTTCTAAAAGACACAGAGCATCAGAGAAGATGGCTGAGCAGGTAAAGGTGTTTGCCCCGCAGCCTGACAACCTGAGTTTGATCCCTGGGACTCACTCATGTAAAGGTGGAAGAAGAGAACTGACTCCACAATATTGTCCTTTGACCTTCACACGTGTGCTGTGGTGTGTGTGTTGAAGAAAGTTCTAATGCATTGGTTCTGAAAGACTGATTTCAATGCTGAGATCTGGTTACCGCCCCTTCTGAGGCATTCTCTGATTGGATAATAAAAGTCACTGATGGCCAATTAGCTGAGCAGAAAGAGTATAGGAAGGTGGGACTTCCTGAAACTGAAACAGGAACCCTGCATTTTACACAGAGGAATCTCTTTCTGCCAGGAGATACCGAAGCAGACAGACATGTTTGAGAGCTCTGGAAGGTACAACAGGTCACATGGCTGTGTGAGATTAATTTAGATTAGCTAATTGAGAGTCTGCTCAACTAAGGGCTACGCGTTGAAACATTAAAAGGTCTTGGTGTAATTAATTATTGGGAGAAAGGCCACTGAGGGTTTCAAATTGGAAGGCCTACAGGCTTCCAGCCATAGGCCTCACAGCAGCCCCAGCAGCTACCCTACCAGGCCACTGCCAGCTGTTCCACTGGCTTACTATAACAGTTTAAAGTTATTAATAAATATCTTGCGGCTGGCGTACCAAGCCATCCTACCACGCCTATAGGCTTCTAAGGCAAGTCAGCCCTGCCGATCTCCTGCCAGGCTGCTGGCTGCTCCACTGGCCTATTATAACAACTTATAGTTATTAATGAAGATATTAGTTAACAGAGTTTAGGCTGCAGGCAGTTAAGGTCACCCTTGATCCAGGGCTTTTTCCCCAGAATGGGTCAGGCTGCCAGTTAAGGTAGGTATCCCACCAACCCACTCGCTAACTGCTCTGCTGGCCTAATCTTACAGTTTATATTTACTAATAAATACAATTGATAACTAAGTTGCAGTTTCACATGTGTGTAACTTCCTCTGCACACACATCAATAATAATAATAATAACAATAAGATGAATAAAGTGTCTTAATAGAGGTAGGATCTAGAGAGAAAGCCTGAATTCTTGTAGAAAGGATGATGTCCATAGAGAACCACATGCAGTCATATCCAATGGCTCTTGAAGAAGCAACAAGAGCAAACGTAAAGCTGCTGCTCTCTAGACCTGAGTCCTAAAATCCAACAAGATCTTCTCACTGGAGAGTTCAATGTGGTATCTCCTGGAGGCCAGGAGCTGTGTGCAGAAGATGGATGGGTAAGGAGGGCATGCACCTGCACTAAGAAATTCCTGTGTGTCTGGAGACTTAACACAGAGTTTTAAACAATATTCCTAAAATTATATGTGGTCATACAAATGATTACCAACTGAGAAGCACATTTTTGAACACTAGCCTAAAATCAGATGATTTGTTGAAGATAAAGCTAAGATTTGACCGTTTGGTACCTGGAGGATACTGAATTAAAAGATAAACAAAAAGAAGCTGTACTAGACATGTACAAACTTTTCTTGTGCTAGGGTTGAGGAGATGGCTTGGTCAGTAAAGACTTTACTGCCCAGTCATGAAGACTCCAGATCCCCAGCACACACACAAACACACACACACACACACACACACACACACACACCAGGCACCGTGGTCCACACCTGTAATCTTGGCAGTGGTGAGTTAGAGTCAGCAGAATAAATACCTGGGGTTCCCTGACCAGCTGGTCTTGTGCAATTGGTGAGCTCCAGATTGAAGGAATGGAAACAGAGGACCTTGAGGAAAACATTCAATGCCAGCCTAGCACCTACATAATACTGTGGATTATAAATGACCTAGATATTATTAAAGAAGATATTATTAGATTGTTTTGACACCTGGAGTTGGAGGCGGTCAGTCCTGACCTGGAACTACTCCTCCATGGATACTGAGGATCAGACCAAGCCTTCACAGAAAATATCATCTGTAGCCTTTTTTTCCTCTTAATGGCTGCTGTTGTTATTCCTAACATAGTCAGGCGGCCCACATGTCACTCTCTGTAATGGAAGACTAGAAAAATGGTTTGATAAACTGGCTGAGCTACCACATAAACTGGAACCAGAAAAGCCCATTCACTATCCAAGCTCCACTTAGTATCCCAGTTTGCTTCCAAAAGCTAGATAACCACATGTCAGCTTTCCCATTCATACTGAGCCACTGGGGGGATGCAGGAGAAAGAATAAATTGGTGGGAAATTTGGTTGGTGGGATTTTCTCTCCTCCTAGGCCAAAATGAGAGAGGTTCAAACTTGGTGTCTACAGCATAAATCACAGGAAACACTCAACAGATGTGAATGGATGATTGACAGGATGGAAGGACTGTTTCTCTACGACCTGTAGGTCTGAGAGGGATAAATGAGGATATTCAAAGAAAAGAACTTGAAATATTCATAGGCATTCTCAGACAAACATCCACAAGTCTGTTCCTCTCTCCCATTTGTGCCCCTCTCTCTCCCATTTGTGCCCCTCTCTCCCATTTGTGCCCCTCTCTCTCTCATTTGTGCCCCTCTCTCTCATTTGTGCCCCTCTCTCCCATTTGTGCCCCTCTCTCTCATTTGTGCCCCTCTCTCTCATTTGTGCCCCTCTCTCTCCCATTTGTGCCCTTCTCTCCTATTTGTGCCCCTCCCCCTTTTGTGCCATTCTCTTCTTTTTGTTTTCTAAGTCCTGTCCCTGACTTCACTGGCTTCTTCTCTGGTTTTCTCTCTGAAACTCACAGTCCATCAGCATCAGTCATCGAAAACTAACATTTCTGCAGCTGGAAGCGCTGAACACAGGAGAATCTCAGCCCAGGGGGATCGGCCTCTGCCCTAAGGAGCCCTGTCAAGTCACGCTATATAGGCCAATGTCCCTCCTTCAACAAGCACTCATTGGGGAGGGCATAAAGCTGTCTCCATCATGTTGTTCTAATTCTGTGTTCTCTAAAGAGAATTGTACCCAAAAAAGCATCCTTAAAAAAATTGAATGGGAAAGAAGTATATAGCAATTCCAGGAAACCAATCTACTCGCCTAAACTTTAATAAAGACATAAAATAAATCTCAACATCTCAAACCCTGTGTGAGAAGGAAAAACTAAACCTGCCACCAAGGGGCTGTTAAAACCAGATCATTATTTTGCCTAGGACAAGCTTTACTGTTTAAGTATCTCAGTATTTCAGCTTTTTTGCCACTAGATTATTTCAAGCATCATTTATAGGGAACTTATTAAACGCAAAGATGCCCCAGCATGTGAGTAGACCAACTCGTCATAGCCATGTTCCATGGTAAGTAGTACCCCACGCTCACTGATGACTGTTCCAAAACATAAATGGAGGGAAGAAAACACGCCCGTACATATCAGCCATGACTCCGGTCATCCCGATTATTACTCTTGTGATGGCTCTTGGCCAATGCTTCTCAGATTTAGTATTTCAATATTGTTGGATGCATGAGGTTATAAATAACAATATGTAAGTACTAAATACTAGGATCATTTCAAGTACAAAGTATTTCTGGGATTTTAAACCACTCCATAAACACAGGGTAAACATTTATCCACTAGAAACATGCATCCTGTAGACAAAAACATGAAATCTGCCAGAAATACAACCTAATTTAAATTAGTAGAAATTTTGTGTGGCTTGTGTTCTTTTTACCCTGAACTTTTATTTTATTCATTCAATCGCTCATTTTATCTATGGCTCATTTCCACTTTGTTTTGGTTGGGATTTACATCAAAGATCACTTTGCCAGCTGGTGCTGCCTGAGGAAGTGAGTCACTGGGGGGCGGACCTTGATGTCTGATAGCCCGACCCCGCTTCCTGTCCTCTCTGCTTGTGGTTACTATGGCAGCACCAAGCAGCTGCCACGTGATCCTGCTATCACAGACCCCTCTGCACTTCTTTCCCCACCATGATGGATTGTGCCTTGAAAACACAAGTCCAAACAAACTCTCCCTCCCTCAGGTTACTTCTTTTCGGATATTTGAGCTCAGCGGTGAGAAAAGCGACAAAGACAAACTTCCAGCTTTTCAATGTACCGCAAAAAGTACACCAACTACTGTTTTCAATATTGCAGGCACCCTCTGCTCGCCACCCCACCCCTGGATCCTCACTTTGTGTTGTTCTCTGTAGCTCACAGATACTGCATTGTTTTTCAAATTGCAGATTGTGACATGAAACCAGCCCAGCGTATTGTAACCAGAATTCCATTTATAACGAGAATAAAGAGAACACAGAACAGCACAGGAAAATGTCAGAGAAAAACACGTAAAATTACAGTTTGTGACATTTTTTTGCTGCAACTGCATACACAGTGTGTCTCTAGGGGTGGGGAATATAGTAAAATGTTCCTTATGGTATATACTCAAACCAAATTTTAAACACTGCTTTATCTACAATGATCCTTGTTTTTCCCTTTAAGGCTTCATTAGAGAAGCAGGGCTTTATTTCTCACAACTGATGGTAAGTGCAGTCTACTTTCTGTACAGATATCATTCTACATGAACCACGCATGACAGGAGATTTCAATTAGAATGTGCAAAACTCACCCTGGCCACACACCTCCAAGTTTCATGTCCCTAAAGAAGAACAATTCTCCAGGCTGGTCAGGTTCTAGCTTGGCTATAGAGTCAAATGTGGGATTTTTACTCTTCTGGGGAAATGAGTGATCATGATTCACTCTCCAAACAAGGGAGGCCTTCCTGCTGGAAGAGCACAGGACACAATTCTACCTGCATTAAAACTCTTGCATTAAAGTTATTTGGTAGAAGATGGAGACGATCAGCTCAGACACATTCTGATTGTCAGGAAGACCAACTGGACCACCACAGAGATACTCTTGCTGAATGGCAGTTTGTGAGGTGCAAGCCTATCTGGGCTTGTCCAGCAAATCCAGGGACAATAAGTAACTCTGTACTGGAAATATAGACACTGGAAGAACAGAGACACCAGACACAGGACATGGAGCGCTTCCTGCTGGGACAGTGCACTCACTCCCCGCTGCAGTGGAAGAGCCAGCAGATCAATAGGATCTTTTCAGGAAGCCAGCTGGTGGTTTTGACCTCCAAACAGAGTCCTTCCTCAGTTTCCTGAGTCTGCAGCTTCCGTGCAGGTGTTCTGGCACCCAAGAGAAGACCAGCAGAGCTATTATGGTAAGACTGAGGGCAATTCTCCCTGGGGTTTGCAGCATGGCAGTGTCTGGCTGACTTGTAACTGGGAGATCAATTGGCCTGGCAGGCACTGAGCCCAGGCTCCCTGTGGATGGATATAGACTACAATGTGTTGGAACTCCCTGCCCCCGCCCTCACCTGGCTCCTAGGCTGCATGCTCCACTGGACACTCAGGGTGGAGCATCTACATCTCAGCCCAGAGCAGTGAAGCAGTTCTGGAGCATTGTGAGCAGCCAGAGAAACTGGGCTGCACTGGTTCACAGAGCTTCAGTCTGAGAGGCACAGGCTGGCTCTGAGACTCACCTGAGAGTAGCTTGGGAGGACCATGGCCACAGTCATGACACCCTAGCTACAGGGGGATTGTTGGAAGCCCTGGTGACCCATGAAGGTTGCACTGGAGCACAGCACTTCAGGAAGGGAAAAAGTGGCTAAGATTCGATGAGTCCAAGAGCGTTGTGAACTCCACATTGGAACTCCCTGCCCATGATCACTCTAGCAGGGCTCTCAGTCTACAGCCTCAGTACAGGGTGTCCAGATCTCCACCTGGAGCAGTGAAGCAGTTCTGTACTGTTGCATGCTGCCAGAGCAGGCAGGCTGCACCGTACCACAGAGCTTCTGACAGAGAGGCATTAGTTGATCCTGAGACCACCCCTGAAATTAGTGTGGGAAGACTGTACCCATAGTCCTAACACCCTAGTTACAGGGAATCTGTTAGAAGCCCTACCAACCCAGACAGGCTACTCTGGAACACAGCACCTCTGGCAGGGAAAAGGCAGCTGAGATCCCCCTGATGAACTCCATATTGGAACTCCCTGCCCGCACCCACTTTAGCAGGGTTCTCAGTCTACTGCCTCAGTCTACAGCATCTAGATCTTGGTCCAGAGTGGTAAAGCAGGTCTGAACTATTGAGTGCTCTCCAAGCAAGTTGGCTGCATCAGACCACAGAGCTGCTGACAATAGAGGCACAGGTTGATCCTGAGAACTCCCTGAGAGTAGCAGAGGAGGACCACAACCACAGTCTTGACACCCTAGCTACAAGGAAACTGCCAGAAGCCACACTGGCTGAGGCAGGCTGGACTGGAGCATAGTGATTCTGGCCTGGAAAAGGCAGCTGAGCTTCCCCAATCCAAGCACTGTGGACAGGGTGTGAATTCCACATCAGAACTCCCTGCTGGCACCTGCCTTTCCCCCCAGCTGAACACCCAGGCTACAACATAGAGAGCTCCGACCCTGGAGCAGTGAAACAACCCCTGACCTTTGCTTACTGCCTGGGTGATGTGGGCTGTACCAGATCACAGTGCTTCTGGCTATAAAGCACACGCTGAACCTGAGGACCCCCTGAGAGCAGCTCAGGAGGACCATGATCACAGTCCTGATGTATAAGCTGAGATGAACTGGAGCTCTAGCCTACAGTTTGTGGCCCCCACTGACCTCACTAAGAAGACCAGCTGGATCTCAGGAACCTACAGGTAGGAATAACACATCCCACCCTAACCTCTGACCTGAGTTCCCAATTGGGACACAACAGGAAGGGGTGAGCTCTGGGAGGCACACTGAGAAGTAGTCCCCAAACCCCCATCCAGCCTGTGGAGAGCTACAGATCACCAAGATTATATGGCCTCTACACCAAAGCTCCCCGCTTTCTCCAAGTCCAGAAGCCACCAGGAACAAAAAGCTAAGAACAACCAGATAGCTAAAGGCCAGCAAAAGAACAGAACTGACAAAAGTCAGGGAAATATGACTCCAACAAAATTCAGCTATGCTAGTACAGCAAGCCCTGACCATCCCACCACAGCTGAAACACATGAAAATGATGATGAATCTGTACTTAGAAAAATGATAGAGTCCTTACAGGAAGAAAATAAATCCCTGAAAGAATTTTAAAAATCTACAATTATACAACTGAAAACAATGAAGAATTCCATCAGAGACTTCCAAGATAACTCAGTCAAGTATGAGTGAAATATTTGAATGATTTTCAGACAAGGACAACAAAATTGGAGAAGAAAATGTATAAAATGTGTAAAACAGTTCAAGACTTGAAATTGGAAATGGAAGCAATAAAGAAAACACAAACACAGACAATCCTGGAGGTAGAAAACCAAGGAAAGACAGGAACTACAGACATGAGTCTGTATCACAAATAGGATACAAGAGATGGAAGACAGAATCTCAGGTGTGGAAGATTCGATTAAAGAAATCAGTACAACAACCAAAGAAAATGAGAAATCTAAAAAATGTTCTCACGCACAACATTCAAGAAATCAAGGACTCACTGAAAAGACAGAACCTAAGAATTATAGGCATAGATGAAAGAGAAGACTCCTGACTCCAAGGTCCAGGAAATATCTTCAACAAAATCACAGAGGAAAACTTCCCAAACCTAAAGAAAGAGATGCCAATAAAATTCAAAAAGGCATACAAAACTCCAAATAGATTAGACCAGAAAAGGAATTCTTCTCACCAAATAATAGTTGAAACTCCAAATGCACAGGACAAAGAAATAATATTAAAAGCTGTAAGAGAAAAAGGTCAAGTAACTTATAATAGCAGACCCATCAGAATTACACCTGACTTCTCAGAAACTTTAAAAGTCAGAAGGGCCTGGGCGTCCTACAAGCCCTAAGATCCCATAGATGCCAGCCCAGACTACTATACTCAGCAAAATTTCTATCAACATAAACAGAGAAAACTAAATATTCCATGAAAAAAAAAAACAAATTTAAACAGTATCTAATCACAAATCCAGCTCTACAGAAGATCCTAGAAGGAAAATCCCAACCCAGAGAAGATAACTACACCTAAGAAAACAAAGGAAGCAAAAAACAATACAAAAAAAAAACAAACAAAAAAACTCTGCTGTAGCTAAACCAAAAGGAACACACAACCACCACCTACATCAAAATAACAGGAAATAACCTATGGTCATTAATATCCCTCAACATCAATGGACTCAACTCCCCAATTAAAAGACACAGGCTTACAGAATGGATCCATAAACAAGACCCATCATTTTGCTGCATACAAAAAAAAGAAAAGAAAAGAAAAGAAAACGCACCTCACTAACAAAGATAGATTCTGCCTCAGATTAAAGATCTGGAAAAAGGTTTTCCAAGCAAACGGTCCCAGAAAGCAAGCTAGAGCAGCCATCCTAATATCAAATAAAATAGACCTTCAACAGAATTAATCAAAAAAGATAGGGAAGGGTACTACATACTCATTAAAGGAAAAATTCAGCAAGATGACATCTCAATACTAAATATCTGTGCCCCAAATACAAAGGCACACACATTGGTAAAAGAAATTCTTCTAAGACTTAAACTACAAATTTATCCCCACACATTAAGAATGGGAGACTTCAACACCCTACTCACACCAGTGGACAGGTCATCAAGACAGAAAACGAACAAAGAAATAATGAGACTAACAGAGTTCATGAACCCAATGGACCTAACAGATATCTACAGAACGTTTCACCCAAATACAAAAAAATACACCTTCTTCTCAGCACCTCACGGAACCTTCTCCAAAATTGACCATATAGTCAGACATAAAGCAAGCCTCCACAGATACAAGAAATAACCCTTTGTATCTTATCAGACCGCCATGGATTAAAGCTGAATTTCAACAACAACAGAAATAAAAGAAAGCCTACACATTCATGGAAACTGAACAACTCTCTATTCAATGACCACTGGGTCACAGAACAAATAAAGAAGGAAATCAAAGGCTTCCTAAAATCTAACAAAAAACGAAGGCACAACATACCCAAACCTATGGGACACAATGAAAGCTGTGGAGGAAAGTTCATAGCACTAAGTGCCTTCATAAAGAAGACTGTGACAGCTCATATTAGCAACTTAACAGCAGAACTGGAAGATCTAGGGGAAAAAATGAAGCAAACACGCCCAAGAGGAGCAGCAGAAGGCAGGAAATCGTCAAACATAGGGCTAAAATCAACAACTTAGAAACAAAATGAACAATACAAAGAATCAACAAAACCAAGAGTTGTCTCTTTGAGAAAATCAACAAAATAGAAAAACCTTTAGCCAAACTAACTAAAGGGCAGAGGGAAATACCCAAAATCAAGAAAATCAGAAATGAAAAGGGAGAAATAATAAGAGACATCAAAGAAATCCAGAGAATCTTTAGGTCTTACTTCAAAAATCTGTACAGATGGTTTCAGCACAGAATTCTACCAGACCTTCAAATAAGAGCTAATACCAATACTCTTCAAACTCTTCCACAAAATAGAAACAGAAGAAACACTGCCAAACTCATTCTATGAGGCCACAGTCATCCTGATACCTAAACCACACAAAGACCCAACAAAGAAAGAAAATTTCAGACCAATTTCCCTCATGAATATAGACTCAAAAATACTTAATAAAATACTGGCAAACCAAATCCAAGAACACACCAAAAGTATCATACACCATGATCAAGTAGGCTTCATTCCAGGAATGCAGGAGTGGTTCAACATATGAAAATCCAACAACGTAATCCACCATATAAACAAGCTGAAAGAAAAAAAAAACACATGATCATCTCACTAGATGCTAAAAAAGCATTTGACAAAAATCCAACACGCCTTCATGCTAAAAGTCCTGGAGAGAGCTGGCATACAAGGACCATACCTAGAAATAATAAAGGCAATATACAGCAAGCCAGTAGACAACATCAAATTAAATGGAGAGAAACTTAAAACATTTCCTCTAAAATCGGGGACAAAGCAAGGATGTCCACTCTCTCCATATCTCTTCAACATAGTACTTGAAATTCTAGCTAGAGCAATAAGACAACTAAAGGAGATCAAGGGGATACAAATTGGAAAGGAAGAAGTCAAAAAGTATCCCTATTCACAGATGATATGATAGTACATAAGTGACCCCAAAAATTCCACCAGAGAACTACTACAACTGATAAATACCTTCAGCAAGGTGGCTGGATACAAAATTAATTCAAAAATATCAGAAGCCCTATTTTATACAAAAGATAAATGGGCTGAGAAAGAAATTAGGGAAACAACACCCTTCACAGTAGACACAAACAATATAAAATACCTGGGAGTAACTCTAACCAAGCATGTGAAAGATCTGTATGACAATTCTTTCTTGAGGAAAGAAATTGAAGAGGACATCAGAAGATGGGAAAGATCTCCCATCCTCATGGATAGGTAGGATCAATATAATAAAAATGGCCATCCTACCAAAAGCAATATAGAGATTCAATGCAATTCCTATCAAAATACCAACACAATTCTTTACAGATCTTGAAAGAACAATTCTGAACTTCATATGGAATAACAAAAAACCTATAAAAGCTAAATCAATCCTGTACAATAAAAAAAAAAAAAATCTGGAGGTATCACCATCCCTAATTTCAAGCTATTCTGCAGAGCAATAGTAATAAAAACAGCATGGTACTTGTATAGAAATACACAAGTTGATAAATGGAATCAAATTGAAGACCCAAAAATAAACTCACACACCTATGGTCACTTAATTTTTGACAAAGAAGCCAAAACCATATAATGGAAAAAGGATAGCATCTTCTATCTGGTCTAACTGGATGTCGATGTGTAAAAGAATGAAATTAGACCCATACTTATCACCTTGCACAAAACTTAAGTCTACGTGGATTGAAGATTTTAACATAAACCCCAACATATTAAATCTAATAGAAGAGAAAGTGGGGAAAAGCCTCAAACTCATTGGCAACTTCCTGAAAAGAACACAAATAGCTCAGGCTCTAAGACCAACAATCAATAAATGGGACCTCATGAAACTGAAAAGCTCTGTAAGGCAAAGGAAACTGTCATTCAAACAAAAGGGCAGCCTACAGACTGGGAAAAGATCTTTACCAACCCCACATCTGACAGAGAGCTAATATCCATAATCTATAAAGAACTCAAGAAATTAAACACCAAGAAACCAGATAATCCAATCAAAAAATGGGAAACAGAGCTAAACCAAGAATTCACAAAGGAGGAATCTCTAATGACCAAGATACACTTGAAGAAATGCTCAATAACCTTAATCATCAGAGAAATGCAACTCAAGATGACTCCGAGATTCCATCTCACACCTGTCAGAATGGCTAAGATCAAAAACCCAAATGACAGCACATGCTGGCGAGGTTGTGGAGAAAGGGGAACACTCCTCCATTGCTGATGGGAGTGCAAACTTGTACAACCACTATGGAAATCAGTCTGGTGATATCTTAGAAAACTTGAAATAGCTCTACCTCAAGACCTAGCCATACCACTTCTGGGTATACATCCAAACAATTCCTCACCAATCCACAAAAACATCTCCTCATTTATGTTCATAACAGCTTTATTTGTAATAGCTAGAAACTGGAAACAACCCAGATGTCTCTCAACCAAAGAATGGATTTTAAAAAAGCTGTGGTACATTTACACAATGGAATACTACTCAGCTATCAGAAACAAGGAAATCATGCAATTTGCTGCCAAATGGATGGAATTAGAAACGCTCATCCTGAGTGAGCTAACCCATATCAGAAAGATGCACATGGCATCTATTCATTTATAATTGGATTTTAACCATGTAGTACAGGATAATTATCCTACAACCAACACACTAAAAGAAACAGGAACATAGACCTTGCTACCTGGAAGTGGGACACTTTGCCCTAATGGAGTTGCCATATAGGTCCCCAGTACAAGAGGATGCTCTTAGCCTTCATATGACTGTTGAACTGATGGGGGGGGGTTGATATGTATAGGCAACCCACTCCAGATAGGTGAGAAGGGGGGAAGAGGGTGGGAGGGTGGGACTAGAAGGGGTGGAGAGAGGGGACTGTGATGGAGATGTATCTTGAATTAATAAATAAACATTAAAAAGTTATTTGATAAAGGGAAACATGTTTTCTTTAATGCTTATGACAAATTTAGATGAAGTTGATTTTCTATTCTTTTACTCTTGTTTGAATTACTGCAAAACTAACTTATTTTAAGATAATGACAGTTTATCAGATCATAATGATAAATATGATAAGTGTTTTCCCTGGTGAACTAAGATTTTTACTTTCTTTTTTTACATTTCTGTGTGTGTGTGTGTGTGTGTGTGTGTGTGTGTGTGTGTGTGGTGCACATGTGTCTGTGCATGTTTTTGTGTATGTGGGTGCAAATTCAAGAAAAATTTCACAACCATGTGCATGCATGTGGAGACTTAAGGCTAAAGTCCAGAACCTGAGTCTATTGCTGTCTTCCACATTATACATCAAGCCAGGTCTCTCACCAAGGGCCCACCAAAATGGCTAGTCTCACTAGCTAGCTTACTCTGGAGATGTCCCGTTTCAACCTTCCAAGACTGGAATCACAAGCCCCCCAGGCATTTATATGAGCTATAGGGATCCAAATTCTGTTCCTCTGGGCTTATGCAGTAAGCACTTTAGGCATCGCCCTAAATAAGAGTTTTTAAAAATATACGAGATGAAAAAGTGTGGTCTCTGGGTCTACATTAGAAGCATATTTAAAGGAATCGTGCTGGAAGGAGGATGAGCAATGAAATACTCAGAAGCTGAAGACAGAGATGGATCTGAGGGAGTTTAAAGTAGATGATGTTAAGACACTGTCTTAGGTTTTCTATTGCTGTGGAGAGACACGATGACCAACGTAACTCTTACAAAAGAAAACATTTAATTGGGGCTGGCTTACAGTTCGGAGTTTTATTCCATTATGGTCATGCTGGGAAGCATGGCGGTATGCAGACAGGCATTGTGCTAGAGAGGGAGCTGAGAGTTCTACATCTTGATCTAGAAGCAGCAGGAGACTGTGTTCCACACGGGGCCTGGCTTGTGCATAGGAGACCTCAAAGTCTACCCCAGCAATGACACACTTCTTGCAACAAGGCCACACCTACTTCAACAAAGCCACATCTCCTAGCAGTGTCACTCCATATGGTCTAAGCATTCAAACATATGAGTCTATGGTAGCCATACTTATTCAAACCACCACAGACACTTTTACTGACAATAAAGAGATGAAACAAAAAACAAATGATGCAGAAAAAATAAAGAGATGAGCAAAGGAAGATAATCTTAGAGACATCTCAGGAGTTACTGTCCAAGCTCTAGAAAGGGAGAAGCAAGGAGCTAACTAAACATCCCACGGATTTGTAAGTCTTCCTTCCTTAAGAATTCTAAAATCAAGTCCATACTGAGAAGGTACTCACAGATCACACAGCTAATCAGTGGTGAAGAGATTCAAAAGAAAGTCTGACTGCAGAGTTCAGATGCATAACCACCATGCTTGAGCAGTCAAGGACATTGTCTGTCTGAAAATAACCCCATCATTTGTGTGCTGAAGACCTCCTTTTCACCTTCGTTTTAGTTCATCTTACTGTCTTTGTGACTCATCTATTTACTGTGCGTGTCATTCCCTACCAGATCTTGGCACTTCTTGTGGCAGGGGATGCCAAATGGGAGTGTGTTTATCTATTATTTGGTGAATGAATAAGAAAAGAGAGAGGATAAGGGAGAGAGTGTGAGAAGAAAGGAGGGGAAAAAAGGAAAAACAGAGAAATCAATGAAATGAGCACACAAATATTCACTCTTGATTCTGCCATACGTACCTTATAAGCAGGGACATGTTAACTACACTCAAAGTTTTCTTCTAGATCAACACTTTTTAATTCCATTTTTCTTTAGAAACTCTGTATGACTAATGTCTTACCCAGACTATAATGAATAAATTACTTACATGTGTCATGGTTGATGAGGCATGAGGAAAGTCTAGCCATTTTCCCTCTGTCCAGAGTGACCCTGAGCTGCTGAGTGCGCCCTCAAATCCCGATCTGAAAATGAAAAGCCCCTTAGAATGAGATGGCTGCCATCTTTAAAGAATGATCATTGGCCAGATGTGAACTTCTCCAAGTCCAGAAACAGGGCAAGAAGGGTGGCAGTTTCCTTCTGTAAACAGCTGGTTTCTTGGAAATCGACGCCGCAAATCATTATCTGAATAACAAATTATTTAGAAATGCACTAAAAAGTGTTTGAAGTGGCTTGAATTTTTCTATTTTGCATTAATAAATACCAGCAGTTTCATTAGAGTCATCTACAAGTTAATATTTCTACCTCTTATCAGATACACTCCCAAGGTATAGCTTGCACAATCACTGACATCTCAAGAACATGAATAAATTGTTCAAGTTGCTTTTAACAGCCCCTGACATACATGTAATCCCAGCGGTAGGGAGGAGGAGCCAGGGTAGCCAAGGCCATCCTCAGTTACATAGGGAGTTCGATGTCAGTGTGTGAGAAACACGAAGACTAAATAAACAAATAAATAAATAAATAAATAAATAAATAAATAAGTAGGCAGATAAATAAATAAATAAATGCAACAAGCCAAAACATTAACCTTTTCAGTCCACATAAAACTGTATTGTGTTTGAATCTTATTGTTATATTTTTCTCTTTTGTTTATTTCCTTATTCTCCTAAGTATTGTATAGATATATAACAACTGAAGGAGAAGGTCAATCTTATCATTTTGTACTCTGTAAAATTATGAGAAAATTAACAGCAATTGTTCATTATCTTTTCTCTTCTCTGTTATCAGTTTTCTGCTCTATTAAGAGTTTTGAGGATTACCTTCTGGTACACATCAAACCAAGTTAATTACTCAGAGACAGTTTAAAGTTCAAGATGAACGGAACAATTCCAAAGATAAAAAGCACAGCTACGTCCTCCTGAGGAACGGCTGTTGATCAGTTCTGAGCCGGCTTTTAGCGGTAACAAAACAGGGTCTCAAAATAACAACAGGGAAGAGTAGAGATGAGAGCATGTCATTCATGGAAGGGTCTCCTCAGAGACTCCCCACAATTTACCTCTGAAGCTCTGGGCAACAATAGCCCTCTGTCTCCCCACCTTTGCTGTAGAGCTAATTCCACCACAATAGAATGGTGTTTGAATCTAAGACTTGTTTTAACTGGGAAGATTTGGTTTAACTCTGAGGTAGAATGTGCTGTGTATAAGCTCAGTTCTCAGTTCTCTCTCCTGCAAGGTCTAGCCCAGGCTCTAAGGGCTTTTCCTGGATTCATAGCTATGGAGAGACACAATCATACGCAGTTTCCTTGTTCATTCCCTCAAGATGTAGATTGGGCTAGGTTGACAAAGTGCTTGCCTCACAAACCTGAGGAGCTGAGTTCAGTCCCCCAGGACCCATGCTGAAAGCTACACCTGGAGATAGGCACTTGTAATCTCAGTACCAGGGATCTCTGGGACCGTCTAGCCAGCTTTCCTAGCTTGATTGGCAGTTCCCAGCCAGTGAAAGACTGTCTAAACAAACAAACAAGGAAGGAAGGAGGGAGGGAGGGAGGGAGGGAAGGAGGGAGGGAGGGAGGGAAGGAAGGAAGGAAGGAAGGAAGGAAGGAAGGAAGGAAGGAAGGAAGGAAGGAAGGAAGGAAGGAAGGGAAGGAAGGAAGTGAAGTGAAGGAAGGAAGAGCTCATTATCATACATAGGTGCACATGCACACACTTGTACACATAAGTACACACACCAACAAAAATCCACGTTTAAATCATGCTAATCAATATTTAAAGGTGAGCCATAGACCATGGTGGATCCTAAAATTGTGCTGAGCAGCATGCTTTGAGCGCAAGAGAATAGGCCATCGTCTATCCACCACTGGGCTCTTAACATAACATTTAAAATGATTAAGAATCCTTGCTTCAGTTATGAAAGAGGAGGCTGAAAGAATGTAATAGCCAAAAAACAGAGAGAAGAGTTGTGCAATCTGATACTATGGGCAAGACATGGCCGCTGCCATCACCAACTCACTCAGGTACCATTGCCTACATGGGTCCTGCACAAAACCGGACCTGTTACCAGTCAAGAGGGAGACATTCACCAGCCCATATCCCAACACACACTGCTGAACCACTGCCTACTGTGGAGTCTGCCCAAGAGGCAGTCACTGTCTTCATTCCTGTACCCACAAGCGAGCCAACAGGATCCAGATAGCCTCAGTTAAACTCAGTGGGTCCCAAGACCAAAAACAAAAACTCGAAACCATAAATGTGAGAAAAAAAAAACGGATAAAGGAGAGCAGGGTGGACAGAGGTATGAAATTAATTTAAAAATATATTTTAAAAGCTAGTGCTTCATTTGGAAGATGATCACTACAGAAAGAAATGAAGCAAACATTTTGAAGCTGCTATGTATTTAGAGCGTGTTGAAGAAATTCAATAATCTCACATGTATATCTCAGGATTGAACCAAGAATGTGAAAAATCGCCTTCAACTCTCACATTGTGTTCTCCCAAATATGAGTTTTGATTTCAAAGGCATTTATGATTCTATACAGATATGAAATTGTCATGACTTCTCTTGAATATTTTTCTTGCCCTTAGAAGAGGCCTCCTTACTCTTATATTGTTGATAGATTCAGATTACTACATTATGGTTTTACTTAAACAACAAAAATCAAACCTTATGCAGGTTCCTTTTTTTCCTTTGTTTTATGTGTGTCTGTGCACCACTTGCACGCCTGTCGCCTTTGGAAGACAGAAGAGGGACTGAGATTCCCTGGAACTGGGGTCACAGACGATTGTGGGTTGCTATGTGGTGCTGGGAAGCAAACCCAGGTCTTCTGGGAGAGCAGCCAGGGATCTTCAGTGTTAGGCCATCTCTTCGGTCCCAGGCTCCTTTGTTTTTAATGACTATTTCCATGTTAATCATTAAGGTTTTCATTTTATAATTTCTGTTTTAGTACAAACAGGTCAATGCACAATGTGGCTGTGGCTGTGTCTTTGTGGGTATGTGTGTACCTAGGCACGATTCACAGAAGCAGGGCAGCCAGGCCCTGCACACAGCGCCCACAGGAGTTAATAAATACCTGCCAAGGTCAGGCAGGAAGAAAGGAGAAGCTCCTATGGAAAAGACTGCAGTCAAGGCACGTTTGAAACCTGTCACAAGAGAGAAACATTTTTAGTCAGTTTATAACATCAAGGTATAGAGACACAAAATTGTGTGAGCTACTGTAAGATATACAAACTGAGACAGAAGATCCTATCTAGTTTATATATAATAGCTAATTTATGAATTGTGACTATAAGCAAATCAAACAACCATTTTTTTTAGACAAAATTTCACTGTATAACCTGACCTGGCTTTGAACTCACTATGTAACCAAAATTAAATCCCCCTGCCTTTACCTCACAAATGCATGGGTTACAGGTATGAGCTTCTATGCCTATAATTCAAATAAAAACTACTTACTTTTTTAATGCAATATATTTCATTTTATATAATAGAGGAAGAAAATTTTGGAAAAATATTGAAAACCTGTGTATCTTTTTACAAAATACATATCCATTTGCCTTAAATAAATGTGACCTTTATATTTTTGATTTATGGTGCAAGACACTTTTTCTAATGAAACAAATAACTTTAAAGTAATACAAAGACATCAGAGTCAGTAAGATAGTTTAGGAAGTATTCAAGTTTGGTTTTCTCTTGCCACAATAAACATTGTGACCAAAGGTGACTTGGGGAGGAAAGGTCTATTTCAGCTTAGAGGTTAGAGGCCATCATCAAAGGACATCAGGAGAGGAACCCAAGGCTGAAATTGAAGAAGAAACCATATAGAAGTTCTTCTTACTGGCTTGTTCCCAGGCTACCTTTCCTATACAGGGTGGACCCATCTGTCTAGGGATGGTGGCATCCACAGTGAGATGAACACTCCTAAGTCAATTGGCAATCAAGAAAATATGTCTACAGACATTCCCACAGGCCAATAGAATAAAGACAGTTCTTCAGTGGTGGTTCTTTCTTTTACGGTGTGTCAAGCTGGCAACCAAGATCAGTCACCACAATGGGTAAATATGAACCAGCCTGAGTTCCATCCCAGAACTCACAGTCATAGGAGGCAACCAGATTCTGAAGTTCTTCTCTGCCCTCCACATGGGAGCCCTCATTCACACACACACACCATGCACACACAATAATAATAATTATTAATTTAATTTTTTGACATTGGTTCCTTTAAATGCCTCTCTATGCTTTATCCACAGATTTTATCTTTTTTTCCTTGCTTAGCACTGTCATGGTGCCAGTACTAAGAATGATAAACATTTCCTTTCTCAGGTTACATTAGAAAGTTACAGGGGTGGTAAAGAGTGAAAATTAAATTTTAAGGAGTATACTTGAATTTACCTTTAACTTACTCCCCCTACCCGTTGTTGAAAACACACAGGATACAGGATGGTATGTGACCATAGCTAATGACTGAATAAAATGCTTAAAAAAAAAAAAGAAAGAAAAAGAAAAAAGGGAAAAGGAAAAGAAACACCCTGTTGTTTTTAGAAAATTAAAACTGAGCCTTCACTGCATTGTTCACTTCAAAAATAAAACAAAAATGCAAGTGCTTTGCTTCCCCAGGAGGAACAGAATTACTGTGTTGATTTAAACATTAATGCCAATTTAAGCACTTAAATGCATTTTTTATGGCAAGTATAGTTCCATAGGCTGCCTTCAGGTACTGTTTAGTTTGAGTTCTACAGCAAGCACCATAGATGAGTGTTGCCTGTAATCACCAGGGATTCGCTACACCTCAGTTGTTTCGCATGAGGACCTGTCCCTCTTGCAAACCTCCACCTCCATGATATGTCCTCATATGATAGAGAAGTACTCAACTATCTGGCTCCTTTTAGAAGAGCACTGATCCCTCCACAAGGGCTGTGACCTCACATCTAAAGGAAATTTTCTTACATCAATCAAACTTAATGATGTTTACATGGTCGAAGCAAAATCAAATCAAATGCAATTCACACATCAAGTAGCTTCCAGAACCACAGCAGGGTTTGAGAGCTCCAGCCAACATGTATTTTCAGACGCATGGAAGTAAAATGTGGAAAAAAGGCTAAGCAGCTATAACTGTAGTCAACCAGCCAGTTGGTTACCGCTTAACTAGTTCAATGATTAGAAGCTCTCTGGTAACCACTCTGCTGCTTTTAGATTCTGTATCGGTTTGGTCTGTTGGTGTCAGGGCAGGTGTCCAATCTGAATCTGTGGCCTCCTACAAGTTTTATCTCATTCTCATTACCTGATTGCCTCTGAACAGCTCATCTCCTAACACCACCATTCTGGAGGTCAAGGATTCCAATATGTGAACTTGATAGGGACACAGACATTCGGTCTCTGCAGCAACTCTACCGATCCTGTTATTCTCTGCAGCATCGATCCAGCTTGTGGCCCGTGAATCCTTATGTTGCCATCTGCCCCAGAGTTGATAAAAAGCGTTCCAGACTGGAATTCCTTTCCAATTACAAAACCCGAAGTGATGTGCAAGGCGGGAGATAGCTTTGTGCAAGTAAGAATTTAGAGTCTCTTAGTGGATGTTCATTCTTTACAGAAGCTATCGTCTTGGTATACGATGGCAGTTCTCCTAAGTACGTTCTCCAAGAATGTGAGGAGATGGATTTTCTAACAGAATTACCAGAACACAGATTATTATTCAACACATGTTTACCCCCACTTCCTACAAAGAAGCCAGAATCCAGTGTGGAAGCCAGCACTTCCATTTGCTTACCAAGCACCTAGCTGAACTTGGTGCTTTGTTTGCAGCTAAGTGGACAAGGACGGTGGAGAGAGAAAGGAACATACTGACCTTGCTCCAATCTGATTCTTACTTAGGCTTTTCCTGCCAAACTGACCACGTGTGTGCCTCTCCCCCTCCATGACTCCTGAAATGTTTTTCTTGCCATTATTCCTTTCCTGAAACCCATTCCCTTCTGGGGCTCCTTGGCAGCATCCTTTGCAGCATTCCCTACTGACAGTTGTTACTACACTCAGCACACCTGACTAGGGGATTCATGCATGCTCACGGCTGTCTAAGCATTCTCCACTCCACATTCCCTATGCTCTGATTCCAAGAACTCATTCTTTCAGGATAAACACCCTATCTATCTATCTATCTATCTATCTATCTATCTATCTATCTACCTACCTACCTACCTATCTGTCCCAACTCCTATTTCTCTTCCTTGCTAGCCTCTCAGATCATTAATTAAAACCACAGAACATACCCAGAAAGTATATCATTCTACCAGCTCTCTGAGCATTCCTTAGCCAAGTCAAGTTGGCACATTCAGTTAACCATCACTGCCATAAATTCAGTACGTGGAGGAGGGGCCTGACCACCGGTTCTTCTCAAATACTCATGCTACTTACACAACCAATTAGAGCTGAAGCATAATGAAAATTAATGTCCTAAAGTAGTTAAGTTTCAGAACGAACCTGACAAGCAACAGGCACACTACAGGGAAGCTTCTCATGCCTTAGTTGCCAAGCGAACCACCCATAGTGTTCCCCCAAAGGATGACGATCCAAGGGAACAAATTAGTAATCAATCCACAGCAGAGAGGAAACAGGAGCTCTGATCCAGACAAGGAGGCAAGAGGAAGGAAGTCCATTGTGAGTGCCAATATAAGACCTGAGCAGGAATATGATCAAGAAGGAACAGAATTGGCCAGAGACAAGCAGGGTTTTCAATAAGAAAACTAAGTCAAGGGATAGCAAGGTGGCTCAGCAGGTAAAGGTACCTACTGCCATGTCTGATAGCCTGAGTCTGATCCCTGGGATACACACAGTAGGAAGAGAGAACTAACTCTCTTATGTTGCCCTTTGACCTCCACACATCTAATATGGCATGTACTCACCCACCACATAAACACACTAAACATATATATATATATTCACACTAAATATATATATATATATATATATATATATATACAGAATCCAAGGACACAATTAGACAAAGACATTGAAAGTCATTTGCCTTTGATGACATTTCTGTATTCACATGTACATACATACATATATTTTTGACCTTTTGAAATGATAAAAATCTTTTAATTTGTCAATTCTTTTGTAATGATTGCTTAACAAGTATACATGTCATATGCAGCTTTTATAGCAATGTTTATTTTTCAAGTGTGCATACAAATCAGGTTGTTGTAAGTACAGCTGAAAAATGAACTTTACTGCACCTGTGTGCATCTACATATAAATGGGATGTTTTAGGTAAATAAATACAGTTCTCTATACTGCTTTTTAAAAGCAGCCTTCTCAACATTGGCACCATTCTGTTTCATGCCAAGCCCATCTGTTTCAATTATTTGAATGACTATTTTTATTATTCAATTTCCCAATAGCACATGTCTGCCTTCCTGGCCTGCTACTTCTCTACTCCTTTGTTTGCCTATGTAACAATCAGCTCTATTCATTACACCCCATCACTGAAACTTACTGAAGGGAAGCCCGGGGTGTAGATAAGGGACAGCCTGAGATAGCCACTGGTGCTTATCACAGAGTGGGATGAACAACCATGGTTCATCCTTGGGATCCAGTTTCCAGGCAGGATCATCTTATAGCTCTGTGAGATGAGAGAGAGTAAGCTAACCAAAAGTTTTCTCAACACCAGTGAGCTCCATCCCCAGGACCCACATGACGGAAAGATAATTGATCCTGCAAGTTATCCTCTGACCTGCACTTGCATGCCGCGGTATGAACACACGAGAGATGGCAGGGACGATACAGAGAGGCAGAGAAAGACAGAGAGACAAAGATGTAGAAACACAGAGAGACCCAGAAAAAGAGAAAGAAAGAGAAAGTATCTGAATTTTAAACAATGACTATGTGAGTTGATCATTTACTAACTCGATCTAGTCATTGCACAGTGTGCATGGGCCTCAGACCAGCATGATAAGCTCAACTAATACTACACATTTCATCCATCAATTAAAAAATAAAATTAAAAGAAAAAGCATTCCTCCATATTCTTGACTACATCAAGAATATTCACTTTTTCCCTTAATTTATATTATCTCTAAGGCCAAAGGATTTACACACAATAGTGTGATGTCACAGAAAGCTGAAATGGCATCTACTTCTGGTCCAGAAATATTCAGTAGTAGCTCTTCCTTAGGGAACGTATCTAACATCAGTGGTTAGAAATGTACTCACTTACCATCTGCTGTCTAATCTAATGCCCTTATCTGAGAAAACAAGAGGGTTTTGTGGAACTATGGAATTCTATATAGTGTTATCATATATCATAAGATCTTGAGCCCAGACAAAATGTGATGTGCAGCTGACAGCAGGTGAGGTGACGACACATTTTGTGTATTGTTTCAGCCAGCACCACCCACAGATAACATCCTTTACACCTTAAAACCCACATCTGCCAAGCTTCTTGTTCATTCTCTAACACATCAAAACATAGTTCCCTCTTCTGTAGGAGTGGAGAGTGTGGTTTTAGGGCCTTCTCAGCTTTTTCTTAAAACAACATGTTTTTTCAAAGTTCACAGAAAAGGAGTCATAATGTCCCTTCTTGGGGCCAGCTGTCCTCAAGCTAAGATCGGGACTCTTTTTTCCAGCAATGCAGAAATATTTGCCCAGGAGAAAGCTTCTCTTAAAATAAATGGAAGAGTTTTGTGCTGGCTCGGGTTATAGGTAAGGAGATATTAATAAGCAGGCAACACAAAGGTCACGTCGTTTCTCTGGGTAACAATCGAATCCTTCCAAGGCCTGTTTACAAGCCATCTGTTTGGTTCATTTTCTTGGCTCCAACATCAAAGGTGATGTGATAATCTAAGGAAATCATTATTCTATGACACATTTTGAATCTCAGGCCATCTCCTTCTCTTTCATCCTACAATGGTACAGCTAAGAAAAGAAAGGTAAATGCTAGGTGATAAGGCAAATGTCTGACTCCATCCTATCAATGACTCCCCCTGCTCCCCCCCCAAATGTATTTTATGTCACTTCCTCAAATATTTGAATAATAACTGAGAAATACCAAAATAATTCTCTTCACATTAGCAACACCACCACAAAGCAGACAAAAGGTAGGGCTGGCTCTCCCACACTCATTCCCTTGGGGCTGACTCACCTACAATCCACACATCAAGGGCCAGGCAGGATTCTTCTAGCCACTGGCTTGCTTCCTGATGTGGGAGCCTATCACAGGCAAGCTACCTGTCTAGGCCCCATGGTGCTGAATGGGTGATGGTCTATGGCTTGATTTTTTCCAGGAATATTGGCTACTACTCATTCAGATATACATAGGTCAGAACACTAAATGTAAACATAGCCTCTCTCCTCTCTGCCACTGATGCACATGTGACACAGCTGCCACTTCTGCAATGCCTCTGGGGCAGGTATATTATCATTCTTATTTCTGTTTTCGGTGAACTGTGTTTGAGGAAATGTTTAGAATGTCTAAATGTTCATTACATTTGTGATGAAAGAATTTATTTTTATAACCTTATTAGCCTCCTAGTGTGATTATATTTCATTTTTCTTGAATTGCATTGTCAGGCATTTATCAATTTTATTTTATTGTTTTTCTGTGTTCTTTGAGGTAGGGCTTGCTTGTAGTCCAAGCTGGCCTCAAATTTGCAACAATCCCCTTGCCTTGGCTTCTTACATGCTCAGATTACAGGCATGCACCACCATGACTGTTTTTTATTCTCTTCACAGTTTGTTTGAATGGCTGTTGAAAAGAAGTCTTAATTTTTTGTCACTAGCTTTCTCCCTTATTTCTATTTTTTGCGGGGAGGATTAATTTATTGTTTTACATTGAACTCCATGGGATGGCTAATAAAATCCCACCCAGTTGAAGGCAATCTTGTGGCAGACTCCTTTCTCAATGCTCCACCCAGACTCAGTGGCTGGCTGAAGATGAACAAACACCTTTTCATCTCTCCTCAACTCTGAAACACTTGCCTTTCTCTAGTATTCAATATATTTTTATGTGTTAACCTTCAATAAAGGATTTTTAGAGGGGATATTGAAGTAGAGTAGGTCATCAACTTCCTGGTTGGTTTGTTTTGTTTAATATTAGAAAAGAAAAAAAATGTTTCCCTATCCTCTATGTCCTCCCCAGAAGTAGCTCTCTCCACAGTAACATTTTAAAAGATCTGTCTCTCTCTCTCTTTCTCTCTCTCCTCTCTCTCTCTCTCTCTCTCATGTGTGTGTGGGGGGGGAGGGAGAGGAAGACTGAGACAGAGAGGGAGAGAATGGGTATGTGCACATAGGTGCAGATCCCACAGAGGCCAGAAGGGGGCATCAGATCCCTTGGAGTTGGAGTTACAAGTAGTTGTAAACCACCTAATGAGAGTGAGGGGAGCTGAACACTGATCCTCTGCAAGATCAGCACACACTTTTTACTGCTGAACTGTCTCTCTAGCCCCCACAGCAACATTTTAAGGTAAAATTAGCTTTCCACTTTTTACTGAAAGTACAAGCTTGCTTATATCATTCTGATGTTTACAGTTCTGTCCTTTATGTATTCAGAAAAGTGAGATGATAAGTGAGGATAATTAGTGTCATTCTCTATGATTCACTGAAGATAAATATGTCCCAGGACACTGTGCAACTGTCAAGTAATACACAAAAGTGAATAATTACATCCTGTGATTGATAATATTTTTGCAATAAATGACACTCTGCTATGCATTCAGTCAGTTCCAACCGGTTCCACTTTGTAGCCCTCGTGAAGAATCTCCTGTTCTTGTCTGGACACACTTCAAAAAATCACTGGGTTCTGGTAGCCTTTGAGAGTTCATCTGTCAGACACCTACTGTCTATGATGTAAAAAAAAAATCCATCTTTTTTTTCTTCCTGTATCTCTAGGTGTAGAACTTTTTCCACTGTCCCTAAGAAATTTTTAACATGATGATTAGGTTTTCCTTTTTTTTTCCAAGTTACTTATCGATCAAAGTACCCTCCCTCCTACCCTCTTCTTCATATCTGACCTCTCCTCCTTCTCAGATGAGGGGAACCTCCACATATCAACCCCACTCAGTTCATCAGTCACATGACGGATAAGAGCTTCCTCTTGTACTGGGGCCTAATATGGCAGCCCGGCTAGGGTAATATGTTCCCCTAACAGGCAACAGGGTCCATGACTTGCTGCTAGGTGGAGTTTTTCACAGGATAGTCATGTTGGGTTCCTGTCTGTTTGGGTCTGTGGGTTGTAGGATGGTTGTCCTGTGCTATATGGTTAATATCCACTTATAAGTGAGTACGTACCATGTGTATCTTTCTGGATCTGAGTGATCTCCCTCAGGATGAACTTTTCTAGTTCCATTCATTTGGTTGCAAATTTCATGATTTCCTTGTTTCTGATAGCTGGGTAGTACACCATTATGTAAATGTACCACAGTTTTTTAATCCATTCTTTGGTTAAAGGACATCTGGATTGTTTCCAGTTTCTAGCTATTTTTATGAATAAAGCTACTATGAACATAATTAAGTCGATATCCTTGTGGTTTGGTGAAGAATCTTTTGGTTACATGCCTAGGAGTAGTGTGGCTGGGTCTTGAGGTAGAACTATTCCCAATTTTCTGAGATATCACAAGATTGATTCCATTGATCAACTGGTCTGTTTCTATGCCAGTACCATGCTGTTTTTATTACTATTGCTCTGAAGTACAGCTTGAAATCAAGGATAGTGATAACTCTAGATGTTCTTTTATTATACAGAAATGTTTTAGCTATTTTGAAGGGTTTTATTTTTGTTTGTTTGTTTATTTTCCCATATGAAGTTGAAAATTTTTCTTTCAAGGTCTGTAAAGAATGTGTTGATATTTTGAAAGAATTGCATTGAATCTTTATATTGCTTTTGGCAGGATGGCCATTTTTATTATGTTGATCCTACCTATCCATGAGCATGGGAAATCTTGCCATCTTCTGATATCTTCTTTGATTTCTTTTTTCGGGAACTTGAAGTTGACAAAGTTTTTCTTAATTATTATTTCCTGGCAGTATTGAGGACTGAACCCAGGTCCTTATGCATGCCAGGCAGGAACTCTACAACTGAGCTACAGACAGCCTTTAATTGCATATTGTTAATCTTTTGTTTCATATTTTGTAACAAAATTTTTATTACACTTTGAAGTATATATTTTATTTGGGCAAATGCAGTTGCCTATCTTAACTAATATCCTAGAGGATGTAAACAAATTAACCACACCTCATGCTTATGAATTATGATCTATCTACATATATTTCTATCAAAATCTATTTTAATTCATTTTAAACTTGCATTAAAAACATATAAAGTCATAGTATTTATGGTGAAATTTTCATACATGCATCATGCTATTTTTCTTACTCTGTCCCCTTTGACTTCCATTCCTTTCTTCCTTTTCCTGGCCAAAACAATTCCCCTTCTGTGTCCATGTCACATATATTAATCCAGTACCATCTTGGCTTGAACTGTATCTTCTCAAAGTGGGACTATATGCTGGGGCTGGAAAGATGGCTTAGTGGTTAAGAATAGTTGGTATTGTTGCAGAGGACCTGGGTTCAGCCCTCAAAACCCATATAGAGACTCTCTATAACTCCAGTTCCAGGGAATCCAGTCCCCTCTTCTGTCCTCTCAGGCACCAAACAAATTTGCAGTGCATTTACATACACACAGGCAAAACACTTGGATATATTAAAATAAAAACAAGTGAAAAAATCTTTCTTAACTAAATGGTAGTATGCGCAATAACCAAAAGTAATCTATTAAAATATCTATCATTACACTCAATCCATTGGCTTGTAGCTCATTATCACATAGTAATCTCTATCTTATGCATTAGGAAATCTCTTGCTGTTGTGTAACAGTTTCCTCAGAGATAAAAATCTTCCACCTTGGAGTGAAACTCAGCAAGATACTGAATGTTACAAAGGAGGTTAAACAACAGGATATTCTATGGGGAGGTGAAACATGATGGCCTGAAGAAAAAACCCTTAAGCTTAGGAAGTGTGTAGTGATATGTAAAGTGGAGCTTTGAGTGAAATGTTTCAGCAAAGCCTTTGATATGTTTGGGTTAATCAGTAGAGGCTGAAAAATTGTTTTGAGACTCTGTGAATCTTGAAGAAATGTTATGTCTCTAGAGAATCCATGCTTGATGCTACATGGGAATAGGCAGCTGCAAAAACCTTGGTCCTAAGACACTCCTGGCAAACCTGGTCTGAGATTTGTGTGGGTTGTCTGCTCTCACAGGAAGCAAGAACAAGATAACTTTGGTAGCTGGAACCTTTCCCAGCCCAAACTAGCCTTGCATATGTTTGAATAAAATAACTGGAGTGAGCTAGTTGGCTTTTTTTTCCCAGAAGGATGAACCCCTCTGCTCCTTCAGAAAATGAAGGCTTAGCATCTTGATGAGCTTCTCTCTACTGGGCACCTATGACCAACACCCAACAGTAGATGTGAACAACTCAGAAGGCATCAGGAGGTCCACAAAACTGACCAGATTCACTAAGATGCTCCTTCCTCAAGCATCCATAAACAGCAAAGACTGCTGAGACACATTCTTAGACAAGCCCAGCTGCCAGGAAGAGACAGAAACAAGATGAGCTGCCTACAAGAAACTCAGACCCCCCCCCCACACACACACACACACACGCAGCCTGAAAGAGACACCCTCTGGCCTATTCAGTTGCCTGCAGGCTGTGTGCAGTATGCTCCAGGTTTCCAGTTTTTATGTGCTGTCACCCATGCTGGGTTGGGATTTAATGATGCAGCTATATTTGAGTCATTTTTGCTCCTGTAAGTAACCCCTCACCCATATTCATGTAAGCACCCCAATAATCGTCATTGGCTCACCAAGCTGGACATTGGTGGTGTCCTTATTTTGACTTGTCATTACCTTACTTTCACTAGCTGAAGTGAGTAGACATTTATTCAAATCTCCCTGAGAATAGGGCCACACAACTTAGGTTTATGAAAACTTTAAGAAATAGAAACAAAAATTCTTTCATCCACCTTCCCTATTCTTGAATTTTAACTGGCTTTTTTTTTCTTGCCTTTTCTAAATTCAGAATTTTTCTTTACACTAGGTGCAAACCTACACTATGGACGTATTCATGAACTGTTTCAAAGCCCCCTTTGTCAGTACAGATCTTCTGTCAATCGTCCCGCTGCCACATTTATCTTCTAGAGTGGCCCTCAATCTTGCTAATGCTGTGACCCTTTAATATAGCTCCTCATGTTGTGGTGACCCCGAACCATAAAATTATTTTTGTTACTATTTTATAACTGTAATTTTGCTACTGTTGTGAATCATAATGTAAATATCTAATATACAGGATATTTGAAATGGGACCCTTGTGAAAGAGGTTATGACCCTCAGGCCCAGCATCTTACTCTACAGTTTTCTAAGTAGAGCCCAGGGACAACCAAGCTATGTGGCCAATGAACTAACTAATCTTTCCCAGCACCAAAATTGCATCCAGAGCAATCCATTGCAGCTGATTCTAAAAATTACTTTCAAATCCTTGACCAACTTCTAAAATTTTTGGTGCTCTTAAATTCTAAGACATTTTCAGCCTCTTCACTCTCCTTTGTGAGTTGGGCAGTAGTTGCCTCTGTTAATCGTAAAACAATCAGAAAAAAAAATCATTTCTGTGACATGAGACCCCAATCAGAAGCTTTAAGGACTGAAGGTGAAGGACACACAGGGTCTCACAGCAGCATCTTTCTTCATGGCCATACACCCTCTTTAGAACTCCCCTAATCTCACATCTGAATCCCACCTACATCCTCCATTAGACCCTTGATTATATTTCCTTCCTACTTCACAGATGATCTGGCCTGTGGAGAGTTCTTTGGTGGTTTAGAACGTTTGTACTTGAGTATGCTACTAAATCTAATTTGGGAATTCAGTATTAAGAAACACATGCTTATTAACACAAGCTCCAATAACAATATCAATTTTTCAAAAATAAAGATAGAACCAAAGCCTCCACTTGCAATCATTTTTTACTTACTTTTGAATCTATTCAGAATTTGAGTAGGAAATAGAGTTCCTATTTAAGATGCCTTACAATCTCTTTCTCTATCTCTCTCCTCCACCCTGTCATGTGTGTGTGTGTGTGTGTGTGTGTGTGTGTGTGTGTGTGTGTGTGT
>CAJQZJ010032054.1:4884703-4934295 GCA_907164525.1 Lophiomys imhausi | reverse complement strand
TGTGTGTGTGTGTGTGTGTGTGTGTGTGTGTGTGTGTGTGTGTGTGTACTCCCTAGCTGGGTCCCAGAAAAGCATTATTTATCCCCTTCCCAGTTACACCAACCACAGAGGAAAGGAAGGTAACAAAGATCTATCACATGTTGTAGGGGAAATAAACAGCCTATATCCCACATAAAAAGTAGAATCAAACCACTTATTTTGTGATCATCAACTGAAATCTCTACACACAGTTACAATTTATTTCTCTCTCCCCTCTGTGTGTGTGTGTGTGTGTGTGTGTGTGTGTGTGTATGCATGCAAGTGTATGTGTGTGCAAATGCCCACAGAAACAAGAAAGAGGTATCAGAACTCCTGGAGCATGAATTACAGGTGCTTGTGAGCCACCCAACACAGGCTCTGAGAAGCAAGCTTGAATCCTCTGCAAGAGGAGCAAATGCTCATAACAGCTGGACCATCTCTCCTGTACCATTTGCGGATATTTTCATCCTCCCTAAAATGAGCTCCTATGTCCATTAGTGTCTATCTCCTAACCACCCTACTTTTTCCACCTCTGGGAAACCACCAATATATTTTCTATCTCTACAGATTTGTCTTCTGTAGAGATTTTGGACATAAGATTGCACAGTGTGTGATCTTTTTAGACAGGCTCTTTTAGCTTATTAAAATGATATTTTAGGTTTAATTGAGTCGAAATGTGTACCTGTACTTCAATTATTTTAATGCTGAAAATTCTCATCCCCTGGATATGCACAAATTTGCTGGTACACACTTCAGTGGATGGGTTGTTTTCATTTTAGAAGGGAACGTGGTGATAGGTTATGTGTGGACAAATACCTTGATTTCTCTTGAACAGGCAGATACCTGGGAGATAAATTGATGGATGTTGTGGAAACTTTATTTTTACAAATTGTTAAGCTATTTTCTTAACCAGGCGCACCATTCTAGATTCCTACCAGCAATGTATGTTGATCCATTTTCTTGCCAACACTGCTTATTTAGTAGCCCTGGTATAAACCTTTGGTTTGGTGACTGTGAAGTGCTACATCATTTGGCTTTCTCCATGTTCCTCTATCAATGACACTGAGACTCTTTTCCCGGGGTCTTCAGCTCCTTGTACTTTCTTTCCAGAAATGCTTACTTACCTCTCTAGTGAATTTTCACAGTTTCTTTTTACATTTCAATTTAAAGGTATTTATGCATTCAGGATATTCCTTTGTTGGGTGTATGGTTCTCAAATATTTTGTACAGTATTGAGTTCATCTTTCTTGGTTGTGCCCTCGAAACACAAAGATATATCATTTTGAAGGGGTTCAATTTTTCTTCCTTGCATTTTTAGTGTCATTATTAAGGTTATTGCCAAATCCAAAGTCACAAAGACTTCTCATTGTTTTCTTCTAAGTATGCTATCGTTTCAGCTCCCACATTTAGCTTTAGGACCCATTTTATGTTTTGTGTATGGTGTGAGATAAGAATTCAAATTAATTCTTTTGTATATATTCATACAAAATTGTCTAACCATTTATAGAATATATTATCCTGAGTTCTCTTTGAAAAAAAAAAAATTGAGGAGCCAGAAAGATGGCTTTGGTGGGTAGGGTGCTTACTGTGAGCATGAGGCCCACATTCAGATCCTCAAAACATAGATAAAGAGCTGGAGTGGCATGGCCACTTGCCTGTAATCCCAGTGCAAGGGAACAGGGACACAGTAACCCCCAGAGCAAACTGGCTAGCCAGACTAGCTAAAATGACTCATTCCGGGTTCAGCTAGAGACGCTGCCTCAATATATAAAGTGGAGAGCAATGGATAAAGACAAAAGACATCAACCTAAAGTCTCTGTACATATGTGTCCACACGTACATATACATACACATGCATCCACCCTCAAGGGAATACACACGGCATGTATGCAAACACACCGCACATACATGTGCAAAAATAGTCATGAAATATTTTTTTTAATTTAGAAAATTTAAATCAATGGCTTGCAGACAGAGAGGCTTATTTCACGTCTCTTTATTTTCTTCATTGTTCTGTATGTCTCTGACCAAACTTCCACTTCTTAGCCTTCTGACTAAGCCCACTGTGTCATGATGCTAGAACCCCTAGTTGCTCACTGATAAACTTTTAAGTAGATGCATGATTCTTCCATCTTTGCTGCTTGTTTGTTTGTTTGTTTGTTTGTTTGTTTGTTTGTTTTCAAAGATGGTTTTGACTCTCCAGGTTCTACTACATTTCCATATGAATTTAATGACTGCACAAAAGAAGTCAGCTGGAAGCTTGGTGGACATTCTTCTAGATATATATGCCATCAGATAGAACTGGATCATCATATGAATAATAGTAAATCTCCTAAGCAATAAATATGGATAAGCTTTTTTATTTACTTGGATCCTCTTTAATTTCTTTTAGCAATGTCTTGTACATTTTATTTGATGGGTTTTTTTTTTTTTTGAGGCATGGGAAGGATTTGTTCTTTTCAGGGATGGGGTGTGTGTGTCTGTGTGTGTGGTGTATGTGTTTGTGTATGTGGGTGTTGGTGTGTATTTGTGTGTATGTGTGCATGTGGGTGTGAGTGTGTGCATTCCATACATTAGTAATCAAACCCAGGGTCTTCCACACACTAGCCAAGCACTCTACCAGCCCTGTAATTCACACCATAAATCTTTTATACTTTATTTTTTAATTTATTCTGAAGTATTTATTCTTGTGACATGATTATAATTTATTTTATTATACTGTATTTTTTCAATATCTAGTTCATAATATTTCTCTCATTCTAATGTATTGATCTTACATTCTGCAACTTGGATGATCTGTACACATCACTGCATGCTTTATAATTTTATCACCAGTCTTCACAAAAATGAGGCACAGACAACATTGCTCCAGCATTCTTATAGATGATGGCAGAAATAGGAGAGAGGAATTCTTACATGTGTAGAAATCGAGAAAAAAATTATAAGCAGACAAAGTGTGGAAAAGAAATAGATAACTTGGGATTTAATGTATCGTGTATCCTCCAGTAGTCTTTCTCCGTGCTCTAAGCAGATTATTCCTAGCATTACCTATCTGCAAGTAACAGTTAACCTATTTGTGCATCACATGCCATACCTGTCTATTTACTGTACCAGTCTGCAAAATACCAACCATTCAAATAGTCCTAAAATGACTAAGTGCTTAATAACGTCTAGGCAACTCACTTTTCTTTCCTTCCTTCTTTCCTACTTTCTTTCCTTTTTGCTTTTTGTGTTTGTTTGTTTGTTTGTTTGTTTGTTTGTTTGTTTGTTTTTCAAGACAGGGTTTCTCTGTGTAGTCCTGGCTGTCCTGGAACTCACTTTGTAGATCAGGCTGGCCTTGAACTCATAGAGATTCACCTGCCCCTGCCTCCCAAGTGCTGGAATTAAAGATGTCCACTACCACTGCATTGCAAAAGATTTGTAATTTGTTTGTTTGGGGTTTTTTTGTTTATTTTTTCCAAGACAGGGTCTCATTATGTAGCTCTAGCTATCCTGGAACTCATGTAGACTAGGCTAGCCTCAAATTCACAGAGAACAGCCTGCCTCTGCCTCCCAAGTGCTGGGAGTAAAGGTGTATGCCACCACACCCAGCTGCAATTCATTTTTTTCAAAAGCCAAAACTACAGGGATAGGAATACAATTTAATGGGTAAAGGTAGCTGCACAAACATGAAACTCTGAGTTCAGATCCCCAGTCCAAAAAAAAAACCAAAAACACATGATAACATGTTCCTGTAATCTCAAGATGACCAGGTTTCCTGGCAAGCCAGTCTAGCCAGTTGGAGATATCTGGGTTCAACAATTAATATTGTTTCCAAAACTAACATAAAGAGCAATAGAGGAAGACACTGGATATAGACATTGGCCTGCACATGCCTGTGCATAGATGTGCATACCTATACATGCATACACATATAAAAGTAAAAACTACTACTTTTATCATAAGGAAAAAAAAATTTTCTTTTAACTCTCTTTGAAAGGCCAACTATAAATGGTCCCTGAAGTGAGGTGCAAAGGGAAGGAAATATTAAATATTTATGTAGTTCTAATCTGCTTTTTAAAATATTTAATTAGATGCCTGTGAGTGGGTGTGTGCACCTGTGTACAGGTGCCTTCAGAGGCCAGAAGAGGGAATGCGGTCTCCTGGAGCTGGAGTTACAGACAGTTAAGCGCTGACTCCAGTCTATGTGCAGCATCTCTCCAGTCCTTCATTTGAAACCGAGCTTTTTAAAAATTTACCAACTATTATTTATTAGTAACTATATTCACTTATAACAAATACGAACACTTAACTACTAACCCTACAAATTACTACAACCCCTATGACCTACCCACTAAACCTATTGATAACTATTACAACTATTTTCATAACCTTTTAGAAGGATACAGTCTCTGGGGCAGGTCCTCAGTTGTCAGGAACACAGTCTCCGTGGTAGACCCTTTAATGCACTTAGCAGTCTTTTTTTTCTGGAATATCTCAGATGTAGATTCATCAGGGTAAATTGGCTATGGTGGTTTCACCTTAAATAAGGCTTGAGGCTTTCTTCTCTCTGGGAGACCTCAGCCATCTGTAGGCCAACTTATTTCCTTCGTATCAGCAACTCTGCCGCTCTGCCTCAGTCTTTAAAGCCAGCCACAGTTTCATTTAGGCCACTGTTCGGACAGGTCAAACCCCTCTAGGCAAAAGCTGAGCCACAGGGTTTAGTCCTTGGCCTTTTGCTGTCTTGCTGAGGCTTTCTTGCTCACTAGCTTTTTTCTGCCTCAGGGAGATCTGGCCATCAGTCCACCAGCACCTTCTCCATCAGAGGATGCAAACTATTCGTCCTTTTTAGTGTGTGGACTCGCTAGCATCGGAGCTCTCTAGCATGCGGCTCTCTGGCATGGGGCCCCTAGCACGCACCTCCCTGGGCTCATCCACTTGTCCTTAAATAGGATCGCTCCTTGTTCCACCTGCTTCAGCTTAATTTGGGCTCTGCCCACTTAGCAGCTGAAAACAATGCCAGGTCATAAAGTCTCCTTGTTTCACCTAGCTTCAACCTTGTTCTAGTCCATAGGCTCCCCTCGTTTCACGCAACTTCATCCTTGTTTTCAGTCCAGAAGCTGATAAGCTAATTGCCCACAGCCAAGTTGATCTTCATGCCCCTGATTAAGAGACTGTATCAGAAACCTAGATATTTACTAAATCTAATTTATATTAATCTAACTCCCTACATTCATTTTCATTCACTTCAGAGTAAATGAAATTTTGCATCCGTGAAGTTGACAGAACTGTGGGGCGTGGCATGAGAGAAATGTTGACAATTAATTGAAAGGTCAAAAAGTATCCAGGATAAGAATTAAATAGAACTTTCATTCCCTTGGGTTTTATTTGAGGAATCGTGTTACTCCCCCACTTCAAAACTCTACAGTAAGGGACTGTATGCGGTAGTGAGAACAGATCCAAGCAATATTGTATTGAATTTCAACAGCTCTTTCAAGCAGCTTTAAGCTGAAGTACACTGGGAAAGACGGTGTGTGCCTCCACTCGGAATAACAAACAAATCCCTTGGCTATATCCACTTCCACATTGGGCATTGACTTGAGTCCCCTGGAAAAGGGAAATGTGCTGCATCACAATTTCAAAAATAGCCAGAGAGTCAACATTAATGCATCAAAGAGCACATTGTTTGGGCCTTTTGTGTAAAGGGCAAGTGCAGATAAATGGGAATTTAAGACTGCTGTGCCATATATAGGGATTTGTTTCCTGCACGAAACTCCAAAGAAAACAGTGCATTCAGATGGTAATGAAGAGAGGGCCTGGGTGTAGATAATAGTGTGTTAAATTTGGATGGGCTAATTGTGCGTTTTCATGTGAATCAGCCTCCTGCTAAGACTCATTAGGAATGCACATTAAAGATATAGACAAGTGTGCCGCCTTTTAATCAAGTGTCTTATTTCTCACAACTATTAGTATTGTGAACATTCTGGTAAGTGCAATTTTTGGCTGAAACTTAATTTTGCAGCCTGGAAATCTGACTATTTCAGAGCTGTAGGAATAGGGCCACATGAGGGTGAATGGGAGGAGACTTGGGGGCTGGGAGAAGTGGACTAGAATAGGGATTGATCGATTTCTTCCTTTTCTCTTAACTAAATAAGCTGAGTTCTTACTTGGAATCCACACAAATCCCCTTGCAAAATATCAGTCTACAGATGGTGCTAGGGAAATGACAGAAGGGACCACAGCAGTGATGCTTAGGAGCCAAGCAAGGGGATGATAGAAAGTGTGGGGAACCCAGAGCTCCACCCATTGCCTCCAATGGTGAATCCATAAACAGAGTAATTGGCATCCAGGACAGCAAAGAAATACTCATGCGATTTTGATCAAAGATATAGCAGGAGAGCCACACATCATTAAGATCATTAAGAATTTAAAATTGGGTTTTGAGATAGTCCTGTGGCTAAGAGCACTTGCTGCTTTTGCAGAGGATCTGAGTGCAGTTCCCAACACCCACATCAAGTGACACACAACCACCTCTAACTCCAGCTCCAGGGACTCCATCGCCCTCTTGTGGCTTTCAGGAGTACCCACACTTGCATGCATATATCCGCACAAAAACATGCATACAAAATATGAATCTTGAAATCTTGAAACAATACAAAGTAAATCTAAGGGGCTAAGCCTCTGAATTTTAAACTGCCTTGCCAAAGAATATTTTTTTCTAATTTATATTACATACATTTCTAAGAGGCAAACACTTAAATGTGGCTGCAATTGGTTCTAAAGCATATTCAAAGGTAAATTTTTGTTAAGGCTACCAGAATTGATTTATCTTAATACCTAAATACTTAAATCATATATATATATATATGAATGACTGTAGGATACTGGCACGGTTACTATATATTCTCACTCAATCCTCATTTCCAGCATCCTGTCTAGAGTAAATGATGGTCCAGAAGGAGGATGCTATTGGTGACGTGGTAAAGAGACATCGAGCTGAAGCTTTGATGGGATTTCAAGGAAAGAAATCAAGGCAGGCTTCCTTCTCAAGAAACCTAGAGTAAAAGTTAAGGATTGTCTCTCTGCGATCTGAATCAATGCTCATGAACAGAACAGAGTGGTTGAAGTATTGGGGTTTCCAAAGGACGGACTGCCATGTCCTTCTACTTACTATGGCTTTTAGAGCAGCTTTGCCCTCCCAAGACTCTGACACTAGACCTTGCACTCTATTGGCAGTTAGTGAGGAAGCAGCTAAATACAGAGTAAATTCTGAGCAAACGAGAAATACGACAATTCTCGCAACCCAGAAGGTTCCAACCCAAGAGAAAAGCCAGCAAATCCAAACATATAAATGCAGTTAGCTACTGCCTACCATCCTGGAGAATACAAATTCCAGGTGTTTGAACAATTAATCCCACCATGGGTTACTGTTTTATAGATTTTAATTTAGACTTCCTTAAAGAATTTTATCATTTTTTCAATGAGATTTGCTAAAAAGAAGCTTAGTCATTTTTCTGAGTCTGTGGGCCTTCAATTTACAACACTCAGACTATAAAAGTAGAGCCGGAGAGATGGCTCAGCAATTAAGAGCATTTACTGTTCTTTTAGGGCACCCAAGTTCAGTTCCCAGCATCCATTTAGGACAGCTCACAACCACATGTAACTGCAGCTCCAAGAGATCTTCTGGCCTCTGTTGATGCCTGCATTCATATGTACACACACACACACACACACACACACACACACACACAAATGATTTCTAAAAAAATTAAGAACTACAAAAGTGAAAGTGACATCCTATTTCCCATACCTGGGTCCAGCTTCCAGCTTCCAGCTTCTCTTTCATTTCTCTTTCCACATTTTTGGAACTTTTACAACTATTTTTCTTGATTCTCCTCAAAATCACATTCACACTTTAATAGGAAATCTGAACACCAAGAGTAGTTGGCACTCCTGGTTCTCAGAGAACCTGTTTCCCATGAAGCTTGTTCACACTTACATCTGCTCTGTAAAGACGAGGCTTTCTTTACTCCATAACACCATTTAGAGCAGCCGTTCTCGATCTTCCTGGATGCTGCAACCCTTAACACAGTTCCTTTAGCTGTGGTGACCCCCCCCCAACCCTAAAATTATTTCCATTCCTACTCCATAGCTGCAATTTTGCTACTGTTATGAATCGTAATGTAAATGTCTGTGTTTTCCGATGGTCTTAGGCAACCCCTGTGAAAGGGTTGTTCAGCCCTCAAAGGGTCGCCACCCACAGGTTGAGAATCACTGAGTATCACGTAAAGACTCACATGAGAAGCTAACAGAGGACAGATCTGAATAATCTCGACGGTTTATCAACTTAGAAATTCTGTTTTTGTTTTGTTTTGGGTTTTGGTTGTTTTGTTCATTTGTTCGTTGGTTTGCGTATTTACAGCATTTTACTATCTAGTCATGACTAGTCTGAAATTATGTAGAAAAGGCTATCCTCACACTCACAGTCATCCTACTGCCTCAGCCTCCTTGGACTTGAGATTAAAGGTATGCACCATCCTGCCTGGTTCTCGATGTGAAGTAGTAAACGGAATGGAGCATACCGAGAACAAACTGGTCAATAAAACATAATTCCAATTTAAGAAATTCAGCTAATTATGCTTTATCATCAAAATTGTTTCTAAACTTCTCTGAAGTCAAGATATAAGTTTCCGTTTTAAAACTGAGAAACCACAGAAGCTCCTTAATGAGATTTTTATCTTGTTAACAGAATTTTAGTGGAAGTGCCCACATAAGAGCTAAACAGATTAGAGGCTGAATAACCCTCCCACCATGATCTTCAATGGCAGGTTCATAATAACAGTTTCAACTTTTTCACAAATCATATCTTTTTTCTCTTGGCTTCTATTCACTTATTTATGTTTAATTTGACTTCCAGCTGTAGTATTCCTCTTCCTCAAATGGGGTAAATTCACACAGACATGCCCAAGGAGAATCTTTTCTACAGTGAACAAAAGGATGTAGGCAGAGTACATAAAATGTAGCAATTATGCACGCCAGACCTACCAGGAGAGAAAATCCTGTTTGTGTTTGGCTTCATTACAATTTTTACAAAAAAAAAAAAACATTCTTTAGTAATAAATGGAATAGAAGACCAAAGCAGTAGTTTTTAATAACTGCTGTACACAGACTGCAGGATTGTAATTTCTAGGAAATACCACCATCGCTGAAATTAAGACCCAGTGGTGCTGAAGAAGGGGGGGATAGATTGTGAATGTAGCCTTAGCTCATCATTTTAAATAGCTGCTAGAGTTCCACTAATAATAAGAGAAATCCCTGTCTTGCCATATACAAATACAACCACCAGCAAAACCTTTGCTGGAAAAGAATGTGTGTCTGTTACAACCTTTGAGGGACTTGCACAGCATTTATCATTCAGGGAATCTACATGAATTCGTACTTCTTTGTTTAATTTCTAGTTCCTCATTAGGAAGTTAATGGCTCATCAAAATAGCTACAGTAATGGACATCCAGTAGGTACTTAGTGCACAAAGTGTCTACCTTAAGTGAACGAATGAGTGAAAGAACAAATGAATGAATGATGTGAAATCATTACCTTCTGTCGCCATTTTCCTTCCTTCCTTCATTGCCTTTTATATTTTTATAACATCTAATAAATGTTAATTTCACAATCCTTAAGTTTCTTAAAGCACAGTTGCATGAATGTCACACCACGAAGGGTAAAGTAGAGGTTGGAGTCTGAATCATGAAGATTGAGGAAGCCAGATGGCAGAAGACTGGAAACTCTCCTTCACCTGGATTTCATCTAAGAAACAGAAGGTGCAAGAAAAGCAAGCTATGCAGTCATGAAATCAGTTGGTGGCAGGTCAAGGATCTACGAAGGGCTATCCATCCCATAGCCCAGTACTGGGAAGGCTCATCCTCAGCTCACTAGCCTGCTCCCATTTTGGGGAGCGTCTTTCCTTTCTGTAATTTTTCATGTATATTTTATAGTTGGTGGTGGGGTACATGATACCATGGCTTGTGCAGGTGGAAGTCCAAGGACAACCCGTGAGAGCCTTGACATTATCTTCAGTAGCAGATGCCAAATAATCGTTCAGGCTTAAGAAAACACATTTTTCCCCCTCTGTTTGTTTAAGTTTAATTTGACTTGCAGCTGTAGTGACCCTTCTTCCTCAAATGAGGAAAGTTCAGACAGGAGTGCCCAAGGTGAACAGAAGGGTTGAGATCACTGGGTCTCAACCTTCCTGTTGCTGTCACCCTTTAATACAGTTCCTCATGTTGTGGTGACCCCCAACCATAAAATTATTTCATTGCTACTTCATAACTGTAATTCTGCTACTGTTATGAATCGTAATGTGAATATCTGCTATTTAAGTTAACAACCCCCAAAGGGGCCATGACCCATAGGTTGAGAGCCATTGACCTAGATGGTGGAGCTCAGATGTGGCAGTTACACAGGTATGGCCTTCCCCAAAATGAGTCCCAGAGAGCAATGCAGGTTCTCAGGTTCAGGGGGCGACAGCCTTTGCCCTCTTCATCTCAACAGCATGTTTTTCTGTCTTGCTAATATGTCCATATTTATATTTCTAATCATGTGTCCCGTGTGTAATCCTTTGTCGGGGGACACACTATCCTGGAATCACATGGCCTCTAAACTCAAATCCATGACGTGACACGAAGCGTGTTTTCCTTTCTCTTTAGCCTTTGCAGATCCTGGCCTAAAGTCTAGGTGTGCTTTCTCTGACACTCAGGGTTTTCTCACTGTTTCTCTGACCTCCATGTCTGACTTTAAAGGCAAGGCTTTTTCTCCATCTCTATCCTCCTGGCAGCTGGTGGAATTTTCAGCTTCCCTGTCCTATTGCTTTGGTTTTGTTTTGGTTTGGTTTTGTTTCTCAAACTTCAAATGAAATAGTCCTCAGGCTTCCTTTTGAGTCTGATTTTAAAATTACATTATTAATGGGACTAAGACAAAAAGAGATCTCGAGATTCTGGACGAAACAGCACTTCAACTAAAACTGTTTCTCCTCTTCCTCATCTTCGTGCGGATAGCCCTGCCTTTCTCAGGTGGGGTTCCCAAAAAACAATGAAGACAACCCCAGTCAGTCATTGTACCAGGTAAACTCACTCCTCTGCGGTGCATCTAGATTGAGGATAGCTACATACCAACTTTGTGAGGTCGGAAAAGTAATTACCCCCGTTCGCTTCATGTAATGGTGAATTCTCTTGAGGAAGCTCAGTGGAGAAAGACTGGCTCAAGTCAGTGACATGGAGATGCCTACCCCATTCTCCCAGCATGCCTCTTCATATTCTTAGCTATGATCCAAGCTGGGCTCTCTGCAGCTACCCCATTAGTACTCCCATTTCTTGGCATATCTTTTGTCCATCTCTTTACATAAGATCTTCCCTCAGTACTCCAGGTGAATCACAAATACTCTGTGAAGATTTCTTTTGCTGAGTCAAGAGAAATTTCATCTCCTGGGGGGGGGGGCTTCCTTGATATGGTTATGCTTGATTACACTTAGCTTGCTAGCGCAGATATTTTTGTATGGGTTTTTTTTTTAACTTTTCCCATAAGTCTCTTGGAGGCTGAATTTTGGTCCACAGAAAAAGAGCATTGTGTCTCTTGCAGAGTGGATGCTAGGTGCAGAGGGAAAACCATGATGCTACTGAGGGAAAGGTCCATGCAGCATGGGATAGCCAAGCCGAGAAGCAGGTGGAGGTGAGCTTGTCCACTGATGCAGGTGGGCATCTTCCTACCACTGCCTGGCTTAAATAACTCATGTAGTAAGCAGCATCCCTGCAGGAAGTTAGGTGAGAGAAAAATGCTAACAGATTGTAACTTACTTTTTCTTTGCAGATATGTATTCTTAATTAAAATATAGGACTATCGGAGCGATAGCTAGGCAGTTAAGAGAGATTACTGATCTGCCAGAGGACCTGAGCTTGGTTTCCAGCAGCTGCACTGGATGGCTCACAACTACCTCTCACTCCAGCTCCAGGGGATCCTATGATCCAATGCTATCTTTTAGCTTCCATGGGCACCCACATACATGTGAACAGGCATGTGCACATGCATGCACACATACACACACACACACACAATAAGCAAATAAACCATAAACCTTTTTTAAAATGAGGATGCACATGTGTTCACACACATTTTTTATGTCACAGACTACATTCTTCACTTATCACTTCTATTCCAGGGAAAGTGACTGGCATAATTTTAGAAAGGATGAGACACTTTCTTCAAAGATTAGATTATAACACTGTCCTTCAAAACACAAAACATTTCCTCTGACTTTGGTTGAAATTCACACTGTTGAGTAGCTGTCCATTTGTTATCCAACTGTTACAGTCTTTTTTTAACAACTGTTCATTATTACACAATTAGATGAGACCCATCGGCTCTGCCTCTACATACAAATTTCTGTCAATATGTGTGTACGCACACGTGTATGTATGTGTGTGCGTGTGTGTGTGAGTGTATGTGTGTGTGCCTACATAAGTTTATGTGTGCCACATGTGTTCAAGAGCATGTGGAAGCCAGAAGAAGGCATTCAGAACATCCTCTAGAACTGGAATTTCAAGTATTTATGAGCTACCATGTAGATGCTAAGAACTGGAGGTTCCTCAAGATCAGGAAATGCTTTTGACCACTGGACCATCTCTCCAGCCCCCAATTTCTATTTTATAAGCAGTGTGCATTTTCATGAAGTTCACTGTAATGCACTTCTTGTATCTACAAAGCTGCCCATGGTGATGTTTTATTATGAAATATCCTCCTGGAATATCCCCACACCTGACACTTAGTAAGCAGTTGCGGTGTGTTGAATGTCCCCCTGATGGCTATAAAGAAAGGGGAGCGTGCATTTTTAAGTACTTAAAGAATCAGAGTGTAAATCAATCACTATAAGCATATAACGGCCCATGGTTTTATACAAAATTTTGCTGTTGGCTGTTTACTATCCACATTTAGAAAGGTGTTTACTGCTTTTTTTTTTTCATTTGTTTCATTACTCTTGAGAATTCATGCATTTATACAATAAAATGCAATAATATTTTTTAGTTTTCCCATATTAACATATTCCTAATTCCATGTCATACTCATATGTATAATATGAAGTAATCATAGATATTCATATATAACTCACTAAGTCCAGTTAGCACTGCTTATATGTGCATGGGTGTGGAACATCTACTGGAGCACAGAAAACATACCAGTGACCACACCCTCACATAAGAGTGGTTCTCTCTCTCCCAGCAACTACCCACTGCCCATAGCTCCTCAGTACAGGTTGGAGCCTGAAGAGCATCTGCTCCATCTATACAGGGCTTTTGGCTAGCTTGACCTAGTGAAGGTAACCACAGCTGCTCTCAGTTCATGAGTGACACAGCCAAGTCATGTCCAAAAGACAGTGTTCCATAGCTCTCTTCCCTGTAACCTAGCTCCTACATTCTGTCCTCCCATTCTTCCGCAATCCTCTCTAGGCCTTGATGGTGGGACTAGATGTCCCACTTAGGGCAGAGCAATCAGTCTCCTATTCTCAGCATTCTGGCCAGTTCTGCATCTCTCCACTGGCAGCTGCCCACCAGAAAAGAATCTTCTCAGACCAAGGTTGAGAGTAGCCTAGGTCTATGAGTACAAACATAAATACTAAAAAAAAAAAAACACATTCTAAATGTGTTTATTATTTCAAGCTCAGCATCACTAAAAATGGTTTACTTTTGAGACTGGGCCTAATAGAAATCAATTTGTTCAGGACAAGTGCGCTCCAAGCTGGGGACGGTGACCTGTCTTCTCTGTCGCTGTGATAACCACAGTAACCAAAAGCAACTTGGTTACTTCAGTTTACAGGTTACAGTCCATCATCAACAAGAGCCAAGACAGGCACTCAAAGCAGGAACTGGATGCAGAAAACATGGAAGAATGCTTCTGGCTTACTGGTTTGACTCCATTGGCTTGCCCTGCTATCTACCTTATACAACCTGCCTGCCTAGGGATTGCAACACTCAAAGTGGGCTCAGCCCTTCTACAGGAATTAGCAATTAAGAAAATGTCACACATGCCAATCTGATATGGACAATTTATTTATTTAAGGTTCCCTCTTCCCAAGTGACTCTAAGGTAGTGCCTATAATATCTATATTTGGAAGACAGAGGCAAGAAGATCATGTTTGAGGCTATCTAAGGCTACATAGTTAGTAAGAGGGTGGGGGGGAGGGACAGACAGAAGCAAGGACAGAGATAGAGAGACAGAGACATAGTACTCATTTTGCTGGTACAGGATATATATCCATTAGTGAATTAATTGACTAGCACATCAAAGTATGTTTACCTATAAAACTGATAAACTAGAAATTTCTCTATGATTTCTGCCAATAATTTCCCTTCATTTAAAGCTAAATCAGTGTGCAGATAATAGATTTCTTAGTGTGCGTGATCATAACATACCCTAAAATACATTATTTAAATATTACAAGTTTTAATATTTAAATATTACAAGTTTTATGAATGAATTAACAAAGAAAACAAAAAATATAGGATAAGTATTAAACAAAGAAAATATTGAAATAAAAATTATACAGTGTGCACATGCATTCATATGCATACATATGCCCATATGCATGCACACCAGCACACATACGTACCTGTACACCAATGAATATGCATTCATACCCACAGGAAATGGAACTAATAATGCTTAAATCAGACTTGTTATGCATAAAAACATAAAAGACATGATTTTGTGCCCTTGGACATTTATTGATATCTTTTTTTTTTGGTTTTTCAAGACAGGGTTTCTCTGTCTGGTTATCCTGGAACTCACTCTGTAGACCAGGCTGGCCTTGAACTCTCAGAGATTTGCCTGCCTCTGCCTCCTGAGTGCTGGGATTAAAGGTGTGTGTCACCACATCCGGCCTAGTAAAATATCTTAATAAATGGATTTCACTGTTAATCACAACTATTGGCTCCTAATGTTGTGGACAGCCATGTGAAATGCTAAGGATGGGGCCTGCACCAGGCAAAGGAACAAGAGAATGCTGTCACTTGTATATGTGACTGGTGAAAATTCAAGTGTAGTAATTTGAAAGGGATAAAGAACAAGAATTATCTCCTCTGTTCCTTTCAGTGAATACATGTCACAAAGCAAGCAAAACACACGCAACAGAATAGGCTGTTTCTTCAGCTGGTCTTTCTGCCACCAATCTAGGGAATGTCTCACTCATTAGGCTCAATAATTATGATTCTGGAGTTAAATATACACATTATAGACCCAAACCTGAGTATAAAGGCAGACCACACCTGGGTTGGGACAGCAGAGAAGCTGGTCCCTTTTCTGGTCATACTGTAGTCACCCACACATAGTGTGTCACGTGTGGGAGGAGCCAGAGGAATGCTTTGCTGTTTTCCCAGGTCTATCTCTCAGGTCAACTTTCTTTCTTTCTTTTTTCATTTTTCTTTTAATGTATTTATTTATTACTTCAAGGTACATCTCGATCACAGCCCCCTCCCTCCTCCCCTCCTGGCTCCACCCTACCACCCTCTTCCCCTTCTCCCACCTATCCTTCTCCTCCAGTGTGGGAGGCCCCCACTTATCACTCCCCCTCAGTTCATCAGCCACATGAGGGCTAAGAGCCTCCTCTTGCTCAAGGGCCCGACTTGGCAGCTCCACTAGGGTAAAGTGTCCCAGTAACAGGTAACAAAGTCCATGACTGAGACCGCCCTACTCCTACTTGTTAAGGGATCTGGAGGAAGACCAAGTTGCCTATCTTTGTATCTTCATGGGGGGGGGGACTGTCTAGGTCAAATCTAAACTTTTTTTTTCTTATTTTGGTTAGTGTTTCAGTTGCTGTAACCTTCTAGAGGCCTAGGTTAGTTGGTTCCATTGATCTTCATGTGTTGATATTGACCTCTCTGGGTCTCTCTAGTCTTCTTCCCTCTCTTACATATGGCTCCCAGAGCTCCACTTAATGTTTGGCTCTGTGTCTCAGCATCTGTTTTGATCTGCTGCTGGGTGAAATTTCTCATAGGATAGTTATGCTAGGTTCTTGTTCCTTTGGATCTGTGGATTGTAGGATAGTTATCCTGTACTATATGGCTAACATCCGTTATAAGTGAATATATACCATGTGTATCTTTCTGAGTAAGTTCTCTGAGGATGAGCTTTTCTACTTCTATCCATTTGGTTGCAAGTTCCATGATTTCCTTGTTTCTGATAGCTGAGTAGTATTTCATTGTGTAAATGTACCACAGTTTTTTTATTTTTTAATCCATTCTTTGGTTGACATCTAGATATTGTAGCTATTACAAATAAAGCTGCGATGAACACTGTTGAGCCAATGTCCATGTGGTTTGGGGAAGAATCTTTTGGATATATCCCCAGGAGTGGTATGGCTGGTCTTGAGGTAGAGCTATTCCAAGTTTTCTAAGATATCACAAGACTGATTTTTTTTTAATAATTTATTTTTTATTTCTTCAAGTTACATCTCAATCACAATCCCCTCCCTACTCCCCCCTCCAGTCCCACCCTTCCACCCTCCTCCCCCTCAGCCCACCATCCTCTTCCCTTCTTTTTTTTTTTTTTAGTTTAAGGTATTTATTTTTCCCCCCAACAGCTCTCCCTTTCAGTCCAAATAATGGTTCTTTTTCTTATAACTATAAATACAATACAAAACAACAGAAATAAATAGGCCACGATTATAAGAGTTATATGGCTTAGCATACATTCCCAATGTCCAGTCCATATGTATTTGGCACCTGACTTTAACATTCTACTATCTAACCATCTCCATGAGTTTAAAGTTCTATATCTAACTCAGCTTTCATACTAACTTGCCTCATAATTTTAAAAATATCTTCTTAGATCCAGAACACCCTCTTGATTCCTAAACAACTCAAAATTTAACTATGAGACTCTAGGTATCTATTCTTCAACCACCTCAGAGACCTGAGAGGGATAAATATATCTGATTATATATGAAGTGCAGGGCCTGCAGCTTCCAAAACTAAAAAATGACATACCAGTGGCTGCCTGGACAGTTCCCATTTTCTCTCCATACATTACAGCATCAATCTTCAGCCATTTGGCCCCATTTCTCTGACAGACATTGGTTGTATAGCAGGAATTATGAAGGACTTACCTACCCTGTCTTGGCAGAGCTAGGCTGTCGACTTACCTGCTTCCAAGTTTTGTCCTTTTTGGACAGAAGTCTGTCTACAGTTGAAGCAAGTGGTTTTTCTTGCCAAGAGAATGGCTTACCACCAATTTAATCATCTCCCACTGGAGATTCTTCGATGCTCATCTTCTACTTGGAGTAGAATAGGGGGTGCTGTCAGGAGCTGACATGTCTCGATATTAAAAAATCTTAAGTTAAGAAAACATCTTTGAATGCCATATTCTGCAGATCTCTTGAGGTTTTTGAAGATGCCCTATCTATCTCTTAAATTTAGATAAGCAAATATTGCTTGTCTCTTAGCAACTTGATTTCTGAGTAGCTTAGAAAATAACTGTGATAGACTGTCATAGTAACTAACAAAATGACACGTTTTCATGACTATTAGTTTCCGTTTCTTAATTATCCTAAACAGTTTATGTCGGTTGGTAGCGAGAGGTCAAAACTTGACATTTCATTTTTAAGTATTACTACAAACAATACCTTTAAGAAGAGTCTAGGACAGCCAAGGATACACAGAGAAACCCTGTCTCGAAAAACCAAAAAAAAAAAAAAAAAAAAAAGAAGCGTTACCCTTAATTTTGTATCAATATACAAAGATCAATACCAATGTGGCCAAATATAATCTTAATTTTGTATCAATATACAAAGATCAGTACCGATGTAGCCCAATACAATCTTAATTTTACATTAATATACTAGGGTCAATACCATTGTGGCCAAATATAATCTTAATTTTGTATCAATATACAAGATCAATACCGATGTAGCCCTATACAATCTTAAATTTGCATTAATATACAATGATCAATACCAATTTAGCCAAATATAATATTAATTTTGTATCAGTATACAAAGGCATAAAGCTATATTCAATAATCTGTCCTTTTTTCTTGTTCTTTCCTATACTATGTCTATGTCCCATTTTTCTCAAGTCTGTTCACTCCTATATAGGAGAGAAAGGAGGATACAGAAAAGCAAAAGAGAGAAGTCCCTGGGTCTAACCTCCAAAACCCATTTAACAAGACCATTTAACAGCTTGTAGTCTTTTCCCCTAAATAACAAAATTTTCTATTATCTATCAAATAACCAAAGGGGAAGAACACCCTCCCCACCTTCTGGGGATGGGATGTTGTTCTCTTAAAATGACTTCCTGCTGATTTGGGACGTAGTAAACCTGTTTGGGGCCCAAATAAGAATGGAAAAATGGTTAAAAATGTTAATAGAATCATTTGATGTTCAGTCCCTTTGTGCTCAGCTATTTAGATGTCCTACGAAGTTCATAGACAGAAGCTGATCTTCAGAACTTTACTGAAGATCTGGCTGGAGTAGTCTGTGGAGCTGAACGATCTTAGCGATTTTGAGTTGTTGTGGTTATAGACTTTTGAGGAAACTGCTATTGAAGAAGTCTGCAAGGCTGGATCATCTGGGCCACTCATCTTCTTTGGTGTCTGATCTGTTTTCTGCTGAGGTTTCCGTTGTCCAGTTGTCCCTGGATTCCTTGAATGGATGCTTTAAATCTCCTGGAAAGATAAGAACAGAGCCCTGCCCTAATCCTAACTCTGGGACAATTACCTTTTTTTTGGGGGGGTCAGGTAATATTTTTCCTAGAGCAAATTTGGTTTTTTGATAATATATAAAGTATTACCTTTCAATCCGGATTAAAGAAGAAATTATTTTGATATTTTGGAGCTAAACAAACCTTTAGTGTATATATTTTGAGATCTCAAAGGACAATTTGTTTGAATTGCAGACTGCCTTTTGTAAGTAGCTTTTAAACTTAAAGACTGATTTTTATAGTGATTGTACAAGTTTGTACTCCCACCAGCAATGGAGGAGTGTTCCCCTTTCTCCACAATCTCACCAGCATGTGTTGTATTTGAGTTTTTGATCTTAGCCATTCTGACAGGTGTGAGATGGAATCTCAGATTCCGTCTGTCTTGAATTACAGTTCTCTGATGACTAAGGATGTTGAGCATTTCTTCAAGTGTCTCTCGGCCATTAGACATTCCTCTTTTGTGAATTCTCAGTTTAGCTCTGTTCCCCATTTTTTGATTGGATTATTTGGTTTCTTGGTGTCTAATTTCTTGAGTTCTTTGTGAATTTTGGATATTAGTCCTCTGTCAGATATGGGGTTGGTGAAGATCTTTTCCCAATCTGTAGGCTAATGCTTTGTTCTAATGACAGTGTCCTTTGCTTTTCAGTTTCATGAGGTCCCATTTATTGATTGTTGGTCTTGGAGTCTAAGCTATTGGTGTTCTGTTCAGGAACTTGTCACCTGTGTCAGACTAACTTTCAAAGTCTCCCTTGATTAGGACAGACCTCTACTATATAAACATAAAAGGCAAATGCATTCTCTGGAGGGGGAAAAAAAAGCGAGAAGTACCTGAAGGTACCACTACTAAATGAAGGTATGGCAGAAAACCCAAAATCCAATTCAGAAACATAAACACAGAAGATGGCATGATTTTAGGAAGTCCGATGAAAACTTGCATGGTTCATTGCTTTAAGAATAAAGAGAAAAGATACATCACAGACAAACTTGATCACTACTAACCAGGAGGTAGTTCAAGATCCTGGGGAGCTGGAGACTCAGTGCTGGGAAATGCAAATTGTATTTCTTTGCAGGCCGCAGATACACCCTGGGATTAGACAGAAGAGATGGTCTTTCTGCAGGCAAATCCCCCTTTTGCAGGGGGTGGGTGCCAATGTGTACACCATTGTGCACAAGAAAGACAGACAAAAGCAGAGAAGTGCGGAGGGGTGGTGGAGATACTTGAGGAGAATGCTGGAACCTGCTATCAAGTGATGCTGCACTGAGCATTTGGTGCATACTTGAGGAGAGACGGACTTGTCTATATAGTCCCTGGTGCTGGGAAAAGTACTTTGGTATGGCTCTTGCCAGTGTTGGTTAGGGATCACTGACTGGCTGATTCTTCCAAACATTTAAGATTCATCAGTCTGTCAGAAATTGAAAAGCTGGAAATGGAACAAATGCAGAACCTCCCTCTCCAGTCACCTCGTTAAAAAGTGTGCCTTGCTTTCGGTCACAGTCATGACAAGCTGGGCAATTTTCTAGCCAGCTGGCCCTAAGAAAGAATGACTGCACGGCCGGAACGGCAGAAGTGTTACTTTACAGGAATCCACAAGGCCTGCCAGCTCTGAGTCTGACCATTCTATCAAATATCTCTTTTCAAAATATTTACCTGCCTGACAGTCCCCTGGCTGCAGTGGGGTGGGGAGCAGGGATGGGAGGCATGATTCTAAATCAGTGCTATCATTTTCATCTCCGCTGTGAAGCTAAGGAACTGGGCAAAGAGGGAGAGATTTTGATAAACATTCATTTGGTCTTTCAATAAAGGTTTCAGACTTAGAGCTGGAGGGAAATGGTGGCAAAATCCATTGAATGAAACTGGCTACATATCTACCGGAAGTGGGGGAGGTGTGAACCGTTCTCTGTACTGTGGGTGGGAGGGTCTGTTGTCTTCAGACCTTTAAAACACACTGGTAGCTAGCACTGCCAGAAGCCCTGATGTTCCCAGAAAGGGGCAGCGAGTCCATCAACACAAAAATGCATTGTCTATCCTCAGGACTGTCTGCTTGCTGTCTATTTCTAAGAGGGGAAAAAAAAGCATCAAATACTCAGTAAGACAGAATTGCTAGGCAGCTGGCTAATCGTGGACTCTGCAATTATTGTATTTTCATTCTGGCTCTAAAAAAGGAAACACTTAAAATGAATGAAATATGCAAGGACGCCTTTAGCGATGAAATTAAGCCACCTTATTAACTGTGCAATTTTTATAAAGGTTTCAAGAAATACTTCTTAGGCCTTTTGTTTGAATGTAACTTCATCTCCAGCCCCATCTTAATTCCTAGAATACAAAGTGACGCCCACTTAAACACCTTGGTCTTACTGAGAAAATACCAGGTTATCTTGCAGCTAGAAAACACATTTTTTTAGAAGGTCAATACTAGCTGTTTCATATTATATTATGTTTATACCTTACAATGTTTACCTTATTGTTCCTATTACTAAGCATTTTTGAAGAATCAGGCAAAGCAGGAAGTAGGACTGTCAATGTCCTTGATAAGGAAGAGTTATCTGAGAACAATTAATCTGCTCAATCTCCTACTAGTGATAAGTCCCACAGCTCCATTAAATGCCTCATGGAATGTTTCCAAAGTCTACAAACATCTCATCAATCATATTTCCATATAAAAACTTGTCAAGGATCAATGAGAAAATGCATAATTTATATCTTGCTAGTATGTGGGTCAATCTAATAAAACTAATGTAATTTGAGACATTTTCATTAAACATTAGCTCTCCTATCCATACACATTTTATAAATATTAATCTCAAGTTATTAGAGTCTCTAAATACTTAATATCAAAGCCCACACATTATTGCCTCTTCATCTTCAGAAAACCATTCATAGAAATGGTCATAAAGTGGGAAATGTTATTGGGAAATCTTATCACTTGGGTTTTAATCAGTTTGAAATGATAGTTAGCATCTCAGCCAGGTGAGATGTTCATTGGGAGAGATTCATGACTGAGAGGATTAATGGTGGATTTGAGACGAAGGAAGTTGCTACCTAGAAATAGTGTTTGATGTCAGGAATTTTTCCACCTCCTTCCCACATCCCACAATATAAAACTAGAAGGAAGAATGAAGCAATCATAAAACTGCTACAGTTAAATTACAGGCACAACCCTTACTCTTTTTTTTAAGATTTGTTTATTTATTTTATGTATATGAGTGCTCTGTTTTCATGCACACCAGAATGAGGAATCAGATTCTGTTGCGGGTGGTTGTGAGCCACCATGCGGTTGCTGGAATTAAACTCAGGACCTCTCGAAGAGCAGTCAGTGCTCTTAATTGCTGAGCCACATCTCCAGCCCACAACCCCTACCCTTAAATAAAAATGAATCCGCTATTTGCTCCACAATGTACACGCATCTCCACAATGATCTTCTAAACCTCCCAAGATCCTCTGTACCTGTGAACAAGCAGAAACTCTACTTGTGGAATAATTAACCAAGGAGTGGAATCACTCTGCCACTAAAGTGACTGGCTCCCATTAACTGACAGAGTGGCAACGTAAACTTTTTTTTTTAGACATCACCACCTGTCCGACTATCCCTTTAGATTTAGGCTACAAGTCAATACAATCCAGTAAAGTTACTTATAAGATTCATAACATGTAACAGTTTTGAGCACACTCCCCTCTGACAGCCCTGGAGTCAAATACACTGCACTGAGTTGTGAGTAGTCCACATTTGTATGGGATCAGGAGTATCATTAGCATGGTTTCAAAATAGGAAGAACCCTTTCCAAAACGATTCATCTCCTTCTCACAATTTAAAGTAAGGACACTTTATCTTACCTCAGAGACGGTTGTTCAACCATGTTCATTGATGCTCTATTCATAATAGCCAGAAGTTGGAAACGAATTAGATGTCCTCAACAGATGAATGGATAAAGAAAATGTGATACATTTACATAATGGAATGTTACTTAGCTATTAAAAAACTGAAATCCCACAGGTAAATGGATAGAACTAGAAAAAAAATCATCCAGAATGAGGTAACCAGACCCAGAAGACAAATATGGTATTATTCACTTATATTTGGATATTGGATGTTAAGTCAACGAATGATGAACAAATATAATCCATAGAACCACAGAGGGAGGGACTTGGTGGGAGGGATAGATAGATCTCCCTGAGAAAAGGAAATAAAATACTAATGGATGGATGATGCACAGGACTGAAATGGGAGGATCAAGTGGGGAGGGGGAGAAGAGGAAGACAAGGGAGGGAATACAGGGAGAGACAGCTAAAATTAAAAGCCACTTAAGGGTCAGTATGGAAACCTAATACAGTAGAAGCGTCCTGAAATATATCGATATATGAAGGCATGCTACCAAAAGAAAATAAACACCAACCCAGCCACAAACCCTTTGATCTACAATGGTACTCTGCCTGCAAGACATGCTAAGGCAATGGTGGCACAAAACTTATAGGGATAACCAACCAAGGTCTGATTTGACTTACAGCCCACTCCACAAGATGGAATCCATACACCACACTGCTTGGGATACCAGAAAACTGAGACTAGATACCCCAGGGACCTAGGGTAAAACCAAATACTAATGGTCTTTTTTTTTTAATTAGCAATAAAATGACTCCTAATGACGATCTTCTATACTCATAGACCAGTGCCTAACTCAGCCACAATCAAAGAAGCTTCCTCCTGTAGCAGATGACAAATACAGAGACCCACAGCCAGACATTGTGCACGGAGTGAGAAACTTGGAACACTCTGCCCTAAATGGGCAGTCTCTATCAAGCCCCTCCCTTCAGGGAGGAGCCTGCAAAAGAGGAACCAGAAAGAGCTAAGAGCCAGAAGGTAAGGAAGACACTAAAAAAAAAGAGTCACTCTAAATCAACATGATTGACACACATACAAACTCATAGGGACTGAGGCAACCAAATGAAGCCTAGAGCTGAAAGAGAAGTGGACACATGTCCCTATCTCTAACCCAAAAGCTATCTCCAAGTGATAACCACTTGCAAATAAAAATTCAGTGTTCTTCAAGGGAGGCTCACTGCAGAAACAAACTACTCTCGGGTGTTGGTTTCATGCCCAGCAGGAGATGGCCGCAGGAAAGGAACTCAATGGTATCGTTGGAGATGGCTTGTCTCATAATGTCATGTCATGTTTTGTTTTTATCTTATTTTGATTTTGATTTTATGTATTTTCTCTCTTTTTTGGCCTAAAGATCTTTTGCATATACACCATGGCTTCCAGTTTCATGTTTTTATGGGATCCCTGAGTATCCAAATGAGTGGGTCTCTACGTCTATACTTTACCTTCTCTTGGCCTCTTTTCCTTCTGTTTGTTCATTTTCTCCTAGTCCAATGTGTTAGTCTTTGTTTTATTATATTATATTATACGTTATTATTATCCTACAGAAGCCTGTTTGTTTTCTAATGAGAAACAGAAAGGTGGTGGATCCAAGTGGGAAGGAAGGTGGAGAGGAACTGGGAGGAGTACAGGGAGGGGAAACCATAATCAGGATATACTATGTGAGGAAAAAAATATCTATTTTCAATAAAAGGAAAATAAATAAAGTAAAGTAGCAGATGATCTTCCAAGTCTACTTCTAATGAAAGTTTATCACCAATAATTAAAAATAATAGGGATCTAGTCTGCATTCCTTAAGGCTTGACCATTCACAAATCACTCACCATCAGACACAGGTCAATAATTGTGAGACAAGGACTTAGAGGAAAACAACAGTTTGTGCAGCAGCCCATGGCTGGTCCATTCTGTCTGGGTATTTATGATGTAGAATCTAGATGGAATAAAAGAGGCAATCCCACCTGGGTCCCTCAGGCAAGGAGTGGACAAAAAGCTCTCTAGGGTAATGGAAAGTGTTCCTAATCTTAAATTAGGGGCAAGATTATTATCATAGTCTTGACCTGTACACAAACTACTTGTGTGATCTTAGGCAGGTTGTTTCCTTCCTTGATCTCACTTCTAACTAATGTGAAGAAAATGAGGACCAACACAAATTCAACCTATAAAATTCACAGATAACAGTTGCATATAACAGGTTGTGGGCATGTGTTCTCTCCAGAGTCAAAAACACAATGGCCTGTTACTAAGCACTGAACACCGCCCCTCTTCAGGATTTATTGGCCCTGTATAGTCTACTCCTTATTTGCCTGCGTCTCTTTCTACCTTGATATTTGCCTGCGTCTCTTCATACCTTCAGGCCAGTCCTCTCAAAATGAATACAGGAAGGCGAGGGCTACAGGACCAACCAGCCATCTTATAAAACTTGTACAGCCAGATCCCCCTCGGATACCTGGGATTGGATACTTGGCTCTATATTTAGATTCCGCATGAACATTCATGAAATTTAAAAAAAAAAAAAGCCCACATCATCATGAGACCAAGTAGACAGACATAAAGGAATGAGAAGCCAGGCGCCATAACCAGAGGAGGCATTTAGCTGAACTCATAACGAGAGATGCCTGCAATTGATAAGTAGTCTCTGCTTCAAAAGTTGATGATTGACAACATCTTTAAAGGAAGGATTAAAGTCATTACTTCACATGTACATTTACTTCCCTAAATGCTTTTTGTTTTGTTTTGTTTTGTTTTGTTTTTTTCGAGACAGGGTTTCTCTGTGTAGCCCTGGCTGCCCTGGACTCACTTTGTAGACCAGGCTGGCCTCGAACTCACAAGGATCCTCCTGTGTCTGCCTCCCAAGTGCTGGGATTAAAGGCGTGCGCCACCACCACCCGGCCCTAAATGTTTTTAAGATTAATCAAACACCTAATAAGAAAATTAAGGGCTGAAATCTGATTGAGGCATTTAGTACATTGCAAAAGAAAGTCAATGGGTACATCAGTTTATCCACATCCAAGGAGAGAGGCAGCTGGCTTTCAGAAGATTTACCCTCAGTGTTAACAAAAATGTCAGTGCCGCCATAAGCAACCTCTCCATATCCCCATGTCAAATTAGAGATTACACAGAATACTTTAAGTAACTGTTTTTATCTGCATATGTATATCACAGTATATGAACACGATGCATGAATATATAACTGTGAGTAAGCAATATGATTGTATAGGTGAGTGTGAATGTGTGTGGATGGTGTTTGTATGTGTGTTACAAAGAGGCAAAGGCACTTCACATATGATTGTATGCATAGGCATGTGAGTAAGAATGTGTGGGAAAAAGTTGTATCGAGTACCTTCATGTTTTTTATTATGATCTTTGGGTGATTTTTCACATTGTATAAAAAACACATTAGGAATTAACTTTTGCCCACTGAACACGAATTATACCTGTACATACAGTAAGAATTGATCCTTGGCAGTTTATGAAAAAAATTAATGAAATATAAAAACATTGGTGGCATCTTGCCACATAAATGAAGATATTAATTATTTTTAAAACTTTGACATGAACCAAGAAATAAAGCAAATAAACACTAACCACACAAAGAAAAAAATAAACTGAAAATTAGATGACAATAATTTGCATTTTACACACATGATTATTAACTGTTATTTTAGATGGAGATGTAATTCTCAAATAAATCCTATCAGCATAAGCCCAAAGTCAGAATAATACCAAAGGAAAGTGACTTGAGTCATTTTGCAAAGATTAAGCGCTCTTAGAAATGACAAAATTATTATGTAAGTGCTGGGGTGGTAACAACGCAGTTCCAATTTTTCAATGGTTATTGGGAAATTAGGCAGTTAGGTGCTAATGGTCATACTAAATCTATAATGAGGAAGAGAATGAGCGCATTAACACACACCATATGTTTACAATCACTTTGCTATGGTTACTCTGCCATTCTCCTAAGGAAGAGGGAAAGTTCACTTTAAGCTGGGAGGAGAAATCAGAGTGCATTCAAAGCTGGAGCCAGAAACACAGTCAACCTCACCATCTCCTTCCCACCAGGACTCAGCCTTCTTCCTCCAATGGTGAGCTTCTAATGAGCCATCCTCAGATTTTCTTGGTTTCTTTAACTCACCCCCTCATTTCGTACTTGACCAGCACATTACCTCTCCCCTCTCACTACTCTCTCTGCCTTATCTTCAATTCGCATGCTCTCTGTCTGGCTTTTCCTCTTCATAGTTTATCTTAACCACTTAAGATCCCTGGGCCACACCTTCCATCTGCTTTCCACTAAACGCATAGACTCATTCTCGAGGACACCTATCAAGTCACACCTACCATCTTCATCCACCTCACCCTTAACACATATAAAATACATTCTTCCCATTTAATTGCTAACCCCCTCAATATCAGTTCCCAGAAGTCCATACAATTCACACACACACACACACACACACACACACACACACACACACACACATGCTGAGAGACAGAGCTTACAACAGCCAGTTCCTGTTTTTTTTTTTAACTTAGTTTCTTTTTTTAATGTGTTCCTAAGACATGGCATACAAACAGCATAACAGCAATAGGGCCTCATTGGCATCCTCCCTGTGCTCAATCTCTGTCTTGAACCAAATCTGTCATGTGACACTCTGGTTTATTGCTACAGCCAATCTTCAGAGCGATGCTGGGAGGAGGTCCATGGTTGTATTTGAGATTAGGACTCAAATAAAGAAGTAAAGGAATTACCTTCCCCCATGGTACTTTGCAGACATGGACTGTCCTAAATGGGATGCATTTATTGACCCTGGTCTCTCATTCACTGTGGAATCAAATGAACAATCTCATTTTGCAAGTCAATAATCCCTTTTGTGAATATAGGTATGAGATGGCTCTGGGAGAGAGTGTGGGTTCACATGGGTACACGTTTATATGCAGACTCTGGGTGTGGGGTAACCCTCTGTGAGGGTGTTGGTCCATGTGGGCACATGTGTGTATGTGGACTATGGGTTTGGGGTGTCCCTGTGTGTGGAATGTAGATTCATGTGGACAACCTAGAATGTACTTCATGAGGAGTCACCCACCTTGTTTGAGGCAAGGTCGCTCTCAGAAGAGACTGGCCTAGAATTCACCAATTAGGCTAGCCTGCCTAGCCAGTAGCTCTAAGTGTCTGTCTGTCTCCACCACTCCACCAGTGCTAGAATTGCAAGCAGGTGCCACTGTGCCTGACTTCTTCCCCCTCTCCCCACAATATTTTTACTAAAATAAATATTTCAGTAAAGGAAAACACCGACCACAGATATTTGGGGATTTCATATCATGAACCCAAGAATACTCACTTCCCAGTCCTCCCAGGTTCATCCCCTACTCTTGTGACCCTCCTTTCTCTCCCCCCTCAAAAAACAGGTAGAAAAAAAATGTCCAATTTGTATTCCCCATATACTTACTGAAGCATGATCAAACTCCCAATGGCCAATTCCTTAAAGAAAACTGAGTCCTTCCCTACCCTTACCCTGCCCCCACGAGTCAGCAATTGTGGAGAGCTACACTTCAGCATCCTTATGACAATTTTTAAGACTTATTTTTAATGGCTTTCTGTCTAGGCTGTTACTTTTGTTGAGGTGGGGGTAAGGGTTGTCACCAAAGCCTTTTATGTCCCTCTTTCTCAACTGTGCATCGGCAGTCATCAATACCATGGCAAAAGTAGCTTCCTTTCCCTTCACAGTCAGCAGGAGTGTGGAGCGTGGACTTCCACATGGTTCTGGAGGCAGCACAGACCACGGGCATCCTCATGGTACCCAGCATCAGCACATGCCATGGACCTCAGCGCAGTCTCCCATAGCAGTACAGACCACTGACATCAGCACCATCATAGCTCCCAGGAAAATACCCACCACAGACATGGCTTCAGGCGACAGCATGGCCTTAGGTGGTAACATGGGCCAAGCACATCAGCATGGCCCCTACCTGCAGTAGGACCCAGGAACCAGACACGGCCCTCGGTGTCAGCACAGCCCACACATACCGACACGGCTTCGGTGTGCCTGACTTCTTTAGCTGGTTTCTGAGGACTGAACACAGGTCCTCAAGCACTTTCCAGAGTGAGCTGACTCCTCAGTGTAACAAGTCTCAATTTTAACTCTTTCCCCATATTTTTGTCATTGTGGTTGCTTCTTTTAGCCGCCATTAGCAAGGTCTAAAGCTAGCGCGGCAATCTGTCATGTCATCATGGTTTGGTGCAGAAACTGTGTGAACTAGAGACTTATAGAGAAAGCAAGATGAGTGATTTCCTTCTTATCAGCTTCTACCTGGTACCTTTTTCTTTTCTTTTCTTTTCTTTTTTTTTTTTGTTTTGTTTTGTTTTGTTTTTTGAGACAGGGTCTCTCTGTGTGTAGTCCTGGCTGTCCTGGACTAACTCAGAGATCTACCTCCCTCTGACCCCCAAGTGCTGGGATTTAAAGGCATGTGCAACCACACCCAGACCTTTTTCATACTTTTAGTAAATCCATCTCACTTCAATCCAAACAATATGAAATGAAAATTTCCACAATCCTCTGCTCCACAAAAAAGAAAGATGAAAAAAATGGTCTTAAAAAAATTGTCAGGACCAGTTATGGAGGTCCATATGTTTAATTCCTGCACTCAAGAGGCAGAAGCAAGCAGATCTCCATAAGTTCAAGGCTAGCATGGTTTACATATCGAGTTCTAAGCTAGTTAGGGCCTACACAGTGATATTCTGACTTAGGGAAAAAATGAGGGGCAAAATCATCACATTTGTAGGTCTGGAATTAATCAAACCAAGAGTGTGTTTTTGAGAACAGGTGTTAACTCTCAGGAAGAAACAAGAGCTTTGATATGTTTGTCTTGTTTGCCCTGCCCCTGCTCCGCTGTGCTAATCTTGATGCCAGCCTCACTTCCAGGGCAAATCGGCAACATGGCAGCCTGTAACCAAACTTTTTAAATTGTTACTAATAAATAAGTAACAATATTCACTTATAACAAATATAAATACTTAACTACTAACCCTACAAATTCCTACAACCCCTATGACCTAACCACTAAACCTTTTGATAACTATTACAACTATTTTCATAACCTTTTAGAAGCAAACAGTCTCTGGGGCAGGTCCTCAGTCGTCAGGAACACAGTCTCTGTGGTAGACCCTTTAATGCACTTAGTCAACAGTCTTTCTTCTGAAATGTCTCAGACGTAGATCCATCAGGGTAAATTGGCTATGGTGGTTTCACCTTAAATAAGGCCTGAGGCTTTCTTCTCTCTGGGAGACCTCAGTCTTTTGTTGGCCAATTTATTTCCTTCATATCAGCAACTCTGCCACTCTGCCTCAGTCTTTAAAGCCACTTTAGGCCACTGTTTGGACAGGTCAAACCCCTCTAGGCAAAAGCTGAGCCACAGGGTTTAATCCTTGGCCTTTTTCTGTCTTGTTGAGGCTTTCTCTGCTCACCAGCTTCTTTCTGCCTCAGGGAGATCTGGCCATCAGTTCACCAGCACTTTCTCCATCAGAGGATACAAAATACTCATTGTCCTTTCTAGTGTGAGGACTTGCTAGCATCGGAGCTCTCTAGCATGGAGCCCCCTTGGCTCCATACACTTGTCCTTAAATAGGATCTCTCCTTGTTCCACCTGTTTCAGCTTAATTTGGGCTCCATCCACTCAGCAGCTGAAAACAATGCCAGGCCAAATACCTTGTATTTAGTCCATTAAGTCTTTCCTGTTTCACCTGGCTTCAACCTTGTTTTTTAGTCCATTAAGTCTTTCCTTGTTTCCTTGTTTTTAGTTCACAAGCTGATAAGCTAATTGGTCACAGCCAAGTTGATCTTCATGCCCCAAATTAAGAGACTATCAGAAACCCCTATATATTCACTAAATCTAATTTATATTAATCCAGCTCCCTACAGCAGCCAACAGAGGGAAAACCAGAGCTCTGTGAAAGCCCAGATTGAGAGAAGTCTGATCACCTGACCGATCCGATCTGGTCATTTCCCTGACCGTTTCTGCTCACAAACCCACCTTTTGGTTTGGCACAAATAAGACTTTTCCAAGGAGCTAAAGAAAGGGGCACAAGTGTGGGAACAGCTGGGGTCAGTTCTTTGACAACATGGATGACTGAAGCAGACAGCAACAGTTGCAAAAAAAAGCTGCTTAATCGTTTAAATGGAAATGTTGGGGCTGGAGAACTGGCTCAGTGGAAAGAACACACATTGCTCTTGCAGAGGCCCTGATTCAGATCTCCACCTCCCGCATTCACAGCCACCAGCCCCTGCTCCAAGGGAATCTGATGCCTCTGCCTTCCTTGGGTGCTTGCACTCACATGCACACACCCACACACAAAAAAAACACACAATTTAAAAATAATAACAATATATTTTTTAAAGAAAACCTAGGAAATACCAAGTCCAAACAGTACTGAAAAAGTCTAACACACTTCTGGACATCAAGAAGGACGTATGCACATGCCTATAAAGACTCAGAAATATTCTAAATTCTCAACTCTGTATAAAGCAGAGGCTCTACACATACAAACACACACAGAGAGCAGTACAGGCTAGGCAGCATTATAAAATGCTGGCTGGGTGTGGGAACCCTTAAGACACTTCCTGATAAACAAGAAGGGAGCTCTTACTAGCTCAAGAAATATTAATATACTTACTCCCTACATGAAATATACTACAGAGCCCTTCTGGCAGAAATGGGATGAAAGACCTCTGAAATGGGGACACTGCCCCTGGGGCCCAGCGTCCAAGAACAGAGACCAAGACCACCGGATGCAAGTGAAAGAGGCAACTTTATTGTTCACACAGGCGCCTGCAGACGCTGCAGCCTTCGGGTGACTGAGCATGCCGGGCTAGGGTAAGGGTTGATTATATAGGATTAGGGTGGCAAGAAGCGGGCTTACAGAAGCAGATGCATGGTTACAGGGTTCTCATTGGTCAATTTAAATGAGGCCATGGATTCAGGTTAGGGACAAGCTTGGCATTTCTGAAATCAGACAAGGCTACCGTTAGCACACTCTGGACTTTCTGATAAGGCTGCCATTAGCACACTGGACTTTCTGTTAAGGCTACTTTCTATTGCCAGTGAGTCAGCCCCCAAGTGTCTGACCACAGATGCCCTGTCTTTGCTGGGCCTCGCCTAGCATGGAAAGTCCCCATTCCGTAACAAGCAACAGCATGGCAAAAAATGACAACTAACAGATAGGCACGCTTAGCCGGGGGTCTTTCATTCCCCCCTTTTCTTTATCATAAGTAAAACCTTTTACTTATCAGGGAATCTCAGTATCTACTTGCTTCAGAGCCTGATATTGGTGGGTTAAGACCAAAGTCTGGATGACAGACAGGCGTTCTTTAACAAATTGGGTCAGGCGATTGAGGATGCATGGGCTGAATGTGAGAATAAGCATGAGGAGGATTAGGGGTCCCAACAGGAATGATACTAGGGTGGTGATCCAAGGGGATCGGTTGTAGATCCCTTCGAACCATCCCTGTTGGGATTCGAATTCCCGCTGTCTTTTGTCTAATCTTTCTTTTAATTTATCTAGGGTCTCTGTGACAACTCCAGTTTGGTCCACATAAAAACAACATTTTTCTTTTAGAGCTGCACATAGGCCTCCTTCTTTAAGGAATAGGAGGTCTAATCCACGTCTGTTTTGTAACACTACTTCAGACAGGGAGGTTAATGATTCTTTTAGTGCCCTGACAGATTTCTCGAGGGCTTTTAGGTCTTCGTGCATAGCTTGATGTAAGTGCAGATATCTGTATGTGCATATTAGTGCAGCGGAACCAGTGGCGATGCCTGCTGTGACTCCCCCTACCCCCAACAAAACGGCCAACGTGAGGGAGATGGGCTCCCGTTTGTATCTTTTGGGGAAATTTTCAAAATATTGTAGCATGGTATCATCAGAATGATAGTATATGCGTGGCCACAATTGAACCAGGATGCAGTAATCCTGAGCCAGGTTTAAAACGGCCGCCGACACACAAGATGTTAATCTGGTGTTACAGGCCCAATAGGTTCCATAGGGGGAACCAAGTAATAATTACCCATTGTCACAGTTATGGTTTTACTGCAGAGGCTAAGTCCTAGGGGTGGAGTTCCTATGCACGTGCCTGTTCCAGTAATCTGAGTTAAGGTTAGCTGGTGGCCTCTTTCTAAGCAATCAGCGGGTGGGGAGCTGGAATGAATAGTAAAGTTTCCCTTGAAGGCTATCCCTTCATAATAGGGAGGGCGAGGGTCCAGGCAGAGCCAGCATTGCTTGGCGCGCTGAGGGTCCGACTGGTTCAGGGCCTGGTATGCCCCTCTGATCAGGTTAAGGAGCCTATCCCCTGTGCCTGGAGTTATAGTTGGACTCTTAGGGGAAACCGCGGGCGCCTTAGTGGCCGGGAGGGTGGCAGGGGTTGTAGTTTTTACTGTTAAGGAGGATTTTAATGGGGTGACTGGCTTTTTGCGTGGGGGCTGCGGTTGAGAAGGGGCTTTCTGGGAAGGGGCTTTCTGGGAAGGGGCTTTCTGGGAAGGGGCTTTCTGGGAAGGGGCTTTTTGGTTGGTTACAATCTGGTTTGGTCCGACTGCCACAGGCGGAGGTTCTTCTATCTTAAGGTGGATGGTGAGAAGGGACCCCTCCCCTCCACCATGTTTCCAGAACACAATTCCCCAATTTATACCATTAACCCAGGTATCTGACGATTCCCTTTTCCCTTGATCAGTAAAGCTAATTTTTACATAATCTAGGTGTGAGCGCAGACAATCCTGTGGCCCGTTATTGTAGAGGCCCATTATTGCGTGTTTGCCTGGGCCTTCATTGACAAATGAGAAGTTCACCTTGTCCAGGGCGCCTACCTTCCATTTCCAGTCCCCGTCATTGGAAGTAACACAGTCCCATTTCCGGCAGAAGAATTCATGGGCTCTCCCACATGACCTTTCTTTTCTCCATCCTGGACATACATAAAATCCATAGCTGCGGACTAGATTGGGGGGAGTACTCTTTGCTGATGGGATAAGAGCCCGCAAACAGAAATGTAGGTCTGGCCACCAAGTGTTTATTGGGGCCACCTTCTGCATGGTGTTGATTACAACTCCCCAGTTGGGATCAATGAGTTGCCAAGATAATGTCATGGGCCGGTGAGGGCTAGAGGGGCTAGTCATTCCTCTAAGGGGCAAAAGCATCATCATCATTAGCAATACTAAGTGCAGGTAAGTCTTATCTTTAATGGATTTTGAGTGCGCTGAAGCTTCCATGGCGGTGCTGGTTCCGGGCTCGTGGGGTGCGTGTCTCGGGTGGGCAGCCTTGGCGTGCTATGTGTGGACCCAGGCAGCAATCCCGTCGACCTTTAGTGCCGTAGGGGTGGTCAGAAGTACGGTGTAGGGTCCTTTCCAGCGGGGCTCAAGGTTGCGGATCTGATGTCATCTAACCCAGACGGTGTCTCCGATCTGGAACTTGTGTGGGACGATGCGGGTGGCCGAGGACTCTCGGTAAGCAGCAGCAAGAGGTTCCCAGATCTCCTGATGCACCAATTACAGGGCCTATAGGTTGGCTTGAAGGGAAGGAGTATTAGCATAATACGAGATATCCATATCAAAAAAGGTTATGGCTGGTGGTGGTGCGCCATACAGAATTTCAAAGGGAGTTAGCCCGTGTGGGCCGGGAGTGTTCCTGGCCTGGTATAGAGCCAGGGGTAGGAGTTGCACTCAATCCTTTGAGCCAGTTGCAAGCGTTAATTTAGATAAGGCCTCTTTAATTGTTCTATTCATTCTTTCTACCTGACCTAAGGGTCTATATGCACAATGTAATTTCCAATCAATCCCCAGTAGCTTAGCCACCAACTGACTTACCTGGGAGACAAAGGCAGGCCCGTTATCTGACCCTATCACCTGCGGCATACCATACCGGGGGAAGATTTCTTCTAATAATTTCTTCGTCACCATCTTGGCAGTTTCATGTTTGGTTGGGAAGGCCTCAACCCATCCTGAAAAAGTGTCTATAAAAACTAAGAGATATCTATATCCGTACATGCCCGGCTTGATCTCAGTAAAATCTACTTCCCAATGGACACCTGGCCTATGGCCTCTCAGGTGGGTTCCCTGGCTGACGTGAGTCTTCCCTGAGTTGATCTGAGCACAGGCCCTACAGTTGTCAGCCACTTGTTGCAGGGCTCTGTTCCTGTTTAGAAGATATTGTCCAGTTTCCTCCCGGTCCAGCAGGGTTTTCATTTTTCGGGAACTCAAATGAGTTAGTTTGTGTAACTCATCGATCAGCTCCAGAGTTATTTCTATAGGAACTACAGTCTTTCCTTGATAAATCCAGCGACCTCGGGACAGATCGTAATCTGCCCCCAGGTTTTGTATGAGGTCTAAATCTTTTTCATCATCGTCCCAGGCAGGAAGCTTGGGAGCCTTTTCTGTCTCGGGGAGGATGGTGACCATCAGGAATTGAGGCCCAAGGGCAGCTTGTCTTGCCACTTCATCGGCGAGGCGGTTCCCTCTGACTATAGGACTATCTCCCTTCTGATGTCCTGGGCAATGCATGATGCTTAACTTTTTAGGGAGAAACAAGGCCTTTAACAAGGCTAAGATCTCAGTCTTATTTTTTACTTCTTTTCCCTCGGAGGTCAGCAATCCCCTTCTTTTATAGATCTCACCATGGATATGGGCAGTGGCAAAGGCATATCTGCTGTCCGTGTAGATATTAAGCTTTTTACCTGCAGCCAGCTGGAGGGCCTGAGTCAGAGCAATAAATTCAGCACGTTGAGCAGAGGTGCCTCCGGGTAGGGCACTTGCCCAAATTACCTTGGTCTCGGTGGTTACCGCTGCTCCTGCTCGACATTCTCCATTTAGCAAATAACTGCTACCATCTGTATACCAGGTATGATCTGTGTCCTAAAGAGGCTGGTCCATCAAGTCAGATCTGGTTCTGTGTACTTTCGCGAGGACCTGCTGGCAGTCATGGAATGCCGGCCCCTCGGGCAGGGGTAACAGGGTGGCTGGATTGAGAGTCACCATCGGCCCAAACCGGATGCGGTCTGCATCCAGGAGCAGAGACTGATAATGGGTCAGGCGGGCATTTGACAGCCAGCGATCGGGGGGCTGGCGAATCAAAGATTTAATTGCATGGGGTGCCAGGATAGTCAGTGGCTGTCCCAAAGTTAATTTCCCCACATCTTTAATTAGGACTGCTGTGGCTGCAATCATTCTTAAGCATGGAGGCCATCCAGATGCTACTGGGTCCAATTTCTTGGACAGATATGCAATGGGGCGCCTCCAAGGCCCAAGCTTCTGAGTTAAAACTCCTTTGGCGAAGCCATATTTTTCGTCCACAAAAAGTTCAAAGGATTTTGTGAGGTTGGGCAGGCCAAGAGCAGGGGCTGACAGGAGAGCCCTTTAATGGCCTCAAATGCCGCCTAGTGTGTCTCAGTCCAGGCAAAAGGGACCTCTTGCTTAGTTAGCGGGTACAGCGGGGCCGCCATTTCGGCAAACCCAGGGATCCATAATCGACAGAATCCCGCAGTCCCCAAGAATTCCCGCAACTGACGATGGTTTTGGGGTGAGGGGATGCGGTCTATCGTCTCCTTGCGCGCTTCGGTTAGCCAACGCTGTCCGTCTCGCAGCTTATATCCCAGGTAGGTCACCTCAGTCTGACAAATCTGGGCCTTTTTGGCAGAGGCCCTATACCCCATTTGGCCTAGAGTCTGTAGGAGTGCCCCAGTACCTTCGTGGCACTCCTGCTCAGTGGAGGCGGCCAGTAGGATATCATCCACATATTGTAGCAGGATCAGTGATGGGTGTTGGTTCCAGAAGCCGGCCAGGTCATGATGTAAAGCCTCATCGAAGAGAGTGGGGCTATTCTTGAACCCCTGAGGAAGGCGGGTCCAAGTCAACTGTCCTGAGATACCCAGCTCTGGGTCCTTCCATTCAAAGGCAAACAGGGGCTGGCTTTGAGGGTTTAACCTTAGGCAGAAGAAGGCATCTTTTAAATCCAATACGGTACACCAGAGGTGTGTTGGTAGCAAGGTGCTCAGTAGATTGTATGGGTTGGGCACCGTAGGATGAATGTCTTCCACCCTCTTATTGACTTCCCTGAGATCTTGCACCGGTCGATAGTCCCCCGTGCCGGGTTTCTTTACAGGCAGAAGGGGTGTATTCCAGGGGGACCTACAGGGGGTTAATATCCCCTGGTCCAACAGTCTCTTGATGTGTGGCCTAATGCCTTGATAGGCATCATTGGGCATAGAATATTTCTTGATAGAGACGGGGGTTCCAGTTGCCTTTAATTGTATCACCAAGGGAGGTTGTTGGGTGGCCAGCCCCATTCCTCCCGTTTCCGCCCAGGCTAAGGGATATTTTTTGAGCCAAAAGTCTAATTCCTTTTGTGTTTCCCTAGGTGGTTCAAATAGTTTATATTCATCCTCTAATTGTAGGGTCAATACCTAGAGTGGGGCTCCCCTCGGACCTGAAATGCTTGCTCCAGTTTCCTCAAAGTGGATTTGGGCCCTTAATTTGGTCAGTAGGTCTCTCCCCAGTAATGGGTATGGGCAATCAGGAACATGTAAAAAGGAATGAGAGACTTTACCTGTAGCCAAGTGTACCTTCCATTCGGTTGTCCAGCGATATTGTTTCCCGCCGGTGGCACCTTGTACCCAGGCTGTGCGGTTGCTGAGTGGTCCCTGGGAGCGAGTAAGAACTGAGTGTTGGGCTCCGGTATCCACTAGGAAGGTGACCGGCTGCCCCCCAACAGTAAGAGTTATCTTAGGCTCAGGGGGGTACTCCTGGCCTCGACTTCCCTAGTCTTCGTCCAGGGTCAAGAGGTTGGTTCTGGGCTCTGACAACCCTGTCTTCTGTCTTCTGGGTCGCTTAGGGCAATCTGACCCAGTGTCCTCTCTCTTTGCAGTAGGCGCACTGATCTCGATCTACCCTAGGCCTCCTGTTGTCCCCCGCCCTGACTGACCTCCCGGTATTTTGATGCTGACTCTGCACTATGGTGGCCAGCAAGCGACTAAGTTCCCTACTGTGTTTTCGCTCTCTTGCATTATCTCTTTCTTCTGCCTCCTTTCTGAGCCTATCTTCCCTCTGTTCTGTTTCCCTGTGCAGTCTTTCCTCTTTTTCTTCTGGAGTCTTTTATTAAAAATTCGTTCTGCCTCCCGAACTAATTCGGAGAGAGTGTACCCTTGCAGGTTGTCCAGCCTCTGTAATTTATTTCTGATATCCAGAGCCGACTGCCATATAAATGACATTGATACATTTACCTCCTGTTCCAGACTATCTGGATCATAGGGGTTGTACATGCGGTGGGGGATTCCTCTGCACCCTGTATTGCCTGTTTTACCTGAGCCAAATTGGTGGGCTGGCGCCCGGCCCCTCGGAGGCCCGCTATGAGCAACTGGCGATAAAGGCGTAGGTGTCTCCTACCTGCATCGGTGGTGAAGTTCCAATTTGGGCTGGTCAATGGGAAGGCATCATCAATTTCATTAGGCAACTGTGTTGGTCTCCCGTCCTCACCGGGAACATTTTTCCTGGCCTCCAGGAGAACTCTTTGTTTTTCCTCTGAGGTGAGGAGAGCCTGCAAGAGTTGCTGGCAATCATCCCATGTGGGTTGATGAGTGATCAAGATGGACTCGATCAAGTTGGTCAGTGCCATGGGGTCCTTGGAAAATGGGGGGTTGTGCTGTTTCCATTTGTATAAATCAGAGGCAGAAAAAGGCCAATATTGTAATTGCCCCTCCTGCCCTGTCTGTTTTAAGGGAAACATCTGTGAGCTCCCCCCCCCCATTGGGAGTGGATCCTTGCGACCCCTAAGGCGCCCGGCCACGGGGGAATTGGGTGGAGAAGGGGTCCCCGTTGTGGTTTCGGGTCGCCCTGCTTCCTTCTCTGCCCCTGGATGAGCCGGAGTGGCAGGGACAGGTGCCAGGTGATAAGGTGGAGGCTCCTCAGTGAGTAAATCCACGAGGAGGGAATCCTCTGGGGGAAGGACAGGCTTCTGATCTTTCTTGATATGGGTTGGGTAGATGGAAGACTTGGGAGGCTGAGGACTTGGGGGCTGAGGAGTGGCCGGAGGTGCAGAGGGTAAAGGTGAAGGGAGAGGATGTAAAGGGGAAGGCAGGGATTTTGGGGGGGAGGGGACTTGGAGGGAGGAAAGGAATGACCAGGGAGGTGGGTCATAGGCCAGGCTTTCCCAGGTGACGATGTAGGCAACCTGGTCGGGATGACTGTGGGGTCCCTTATCGAAGACCCGCTCTTTAACCTGTAAGATAGTAGGAATGTCAAAGGTTCCTCCCTCTGGCCAGCCCACATTAAATGTAGGCTATTCCGAGGAGCAGAAGGTCTGTCATCGTCCTTTTCTTATTTCAACTGATTGGTTGTGAACACGCTCGCGGACTTCGCTCCAGTGTTCTAGAGTGAGACTCAAGGGGGTGGTTATGGTATGCCCCATATCTTTTATGTAGAAATAGGAAAATAGACAAATAAGAAAATCAGATAGAACAGTTACAAAAAGACGTGCAGCGCGGTTTCGGCGCAAAACCGAAAATACAAAATCAGATGGGGAAGCGAGTGCTTTGCCCTGCAGACGTAAGAATCCCACGGATTCGTACCGAGACCCGAAATAGCAGGCTCCCCAGATCCCTGAGGCGTCCCCCAGGGTGGCAGGGGAGAAGTCCAGGCTCGTCAGCTCCTTCTGAGGCCGCCCAAATACCGAACGGTCACAGATCCAAACCAACTTCCAAACACAGCGCAAATGAAATGAAAGACAGACGAGAGTCAGACACAGACAAAACAAATGCTGGCCAGCTTAGCTTACCTCCCGGTGGGTTCTCAGCTGGCTTGGGTGAGGGTCCCAAGGAGATCTCAGTGGAACCTCCAAATGAAAGACCCCCGAAATGGGGACACTGCCCCTGGGGCCCAGCGTCCAAGAACAGAGACAAAGACCACCAGATGCAAGTGCAAGAGGCAACTTTATTGTTCACACAGGCACCCGCGGACGCTAGAGCCTTTGGGTGACTGAGCGTGCCGGGCTAGGGTAAGGGTTGATTATATAGGGTTGGGGTGGCAAGAAGCAGGCTTACAGAAGCAGATGCATGGTTACAGGGTTTTCATTGGTCGATTTAAATGAGGCCATGGATTCAGGTTAGGGACAAACTTGGCATTTCTGAAATCAGACAAGGCTACCGTTAGCACACTCTGGACTTTCTGATAAGGCTGCCATTAGCACACTCTGGACTTTCTGTTAAGGCTACTTTTCTATTGCCAGTGAGTCAGCCCCCAAGTGTCTGACCACAGATATCCTGTCTTTGCTGGGCCTCGCCCAGCATGGAAAGTCCCCAAGCAACAGATATCTTGTCTTTGCTGGGCCTTGCCCAGCATGGAAAGTCCCCATTCCGTAACAAGCAACAGCATGGCAAAAAATGGCAACTAACAAATACGAACACTTAGCCGGGTAATCTTTCAGGGAGTCCTAGACAGTGGAGCAAATCCACATGAGAAGATAAAGAAGCATGATAAAGCCGCTAACCAGCACTGCTTTGATTGATCTATGAACCTCAGTCACCTGACTTCTATACCTCACAATTGACACAAAGACATTTTTAAAAGAAATTCAAATGGACATTGTAGGGAGTTAGATTAATATAAATTAGATTTAATAAATATCTAGGGGTTTCTGATACAGTCTCTTAATTTGGGGCATGAAGATCAACTTGGCTGTGACCAATTAGCTTATCAGCTTGTGAACTAAAAACAAGGAAACAAGGAAAGACTTAATGGACTAAAAACAAGGTATTTGGCCTGGCATTGTTTTCAGCTGCTGAGTGGGTGGAGCCCAAATTAAGCTGAAACAGGTGGAACAAGGAGAGATCCTATTTAAGGACAAGTGGATGGAGCCAAGAGGGCCCCATGCTACAGAGTTCCAATGCTAGCAAGTCTTCACACTAGAAAGAACAATGAGTAGTTTGTATCCTCTGATGGAGAAAGTGCTGGTGAACTGATGGCCAGATCTCCCTGAGGCAGAAGGAAGCTGGTGAGCAGAGAAAGCCTCAGCAACACAGAAAAAGGCCGAGGATTAAACCCTGTGGCTCAGCTTTTGCCTAGAGGGGTTTGACCTGTCCAAACAGTGGCCTAAAGTGGCTTTAAAGACTGAGGCAGAGCGGCAGAGTTGCTGATATGAAGGAAATAAGTTGGCCAACAAAAGGCTGAGGTCTCCCAGAGAGAAGAAAGCCTCAAGCTTTATTTAAGGTGAAACCGCCATAGCCAATTTACCCTGACCAATCTACATTTGAGATATTCCAGAAAAAGGACTGCTAAGTGCATTAAAGGGTCTACCACAGAGACTGTGTTCCTGACGACTGAGGACCTGCCCCAGAGACTGTATCTTTCTAAAAGATTATGAAAATAGTTGTAATAGTTATCAATACGTTTAGTGTTAGATAATAAGGGAGGAAGTTATACATAGGGGTTGTAGGAATTTATAGGGTTAGTAGTTAAGAAAGTGTTTATATTTGTTATAAGTAAATATAGTTACTAATAAATAAATATTGAATAATTTTAAAAAGTTCGGTTACAGGACATTGTCTTTTACTTCTTTTACAAGTTTGTTTACAACACTTGGCATAGGCACATGGCATATTTTTGTTTGTTAAGAAAACAAAAAACAGCCGGGCAGTGGTGGCACACGCCTTTAATCCCAGCACTTGGGAGGCAGAGGCAGGCGGATCTTTGTGAGTTCAAGGCCAGCCTGGTCTACAAAGCGAGTCCAGGACAGCCAGAGCTGTTACACAGAGAAACCCTGTCTCGAAAAACAAAAAAAAAAAAAAGAAAACAAAAAACATGCTACAGAAATAAATATAACTTTTATTGCCGTTTTGAGACAGGGTCTCATGTAGGCCTTGAACTCACTATACAAGCAAGACTAGCACTGAACTCACATACAGTCATGGCAAGTCTTGAGCTCCTAATCTTCCCAGCTCTACCTCCCAAATGTTGGGATTACAGGCCTACACCACAGTGCTCAGCAATGCTCATAACTTTTGTGCATGTTGCATGAATGATTAGCAGAATCTTACATATATGCACACATATCTATATTTAAACAGATACAAGTTTGTGTACGTATGTGTTTTTAAATATCAGATAACATTGGTGAGATGATTTTAAATAGTTGATTTTCTTTCTGATTTCCATCTGATGGCAATCAATGAATTTCCATTTTACAAAAATACACAGCAGTAATGAAACATCTGGTACTTGAAAATATTCCCTTAGGTGGTGATGTTCGTGGACGTAGTCTGTGAGGCTATTTTATCATTTGACAATTTAGAGATAAGAAGACACATTCTATATTGAGCAGTGATAGAGCTTTATGTAATATTTAGTGCATATCTTTGCATCTCTTCCTTGTACTTTACAATTATCTCTGAGGTTTTGTTCTTTTCTCCTTAGAAGGATGTCCCTGCCTCTGTCCATGATTCAGGACACACATGTCACATGCTGGTAGTCAGATACCACATTGGCTAAAGATTTAGCTCCATGGAATATGTAATCCTCTTTCAGACACACTGGTGATGGTGGTAGTAGTGGTAGAATTATTATTCTGAAATTTTTGTATCTGAGCTTTGTGTGAAGCTTAATAAATTATTTAAGCCAGGCATAGTGCCACTTGCCTTTAATCTAGCTCTCAGTGGGCAGAGGCAGGTAGATCTCATGAGCAGAGACCAATCTGGTCTACAGAGCAAATTCTAGACCACCCAGGACTACACAGTAAGACCTTGTCTCAAAAATAAAATGACTTAGGTGTCCCTGAGATAGCAAGACATTTTGTGTGGGAAGAAAAAGAGAGACAAGATACATAAGGTTAAGTGAGAAACTGTAGTGTTAAGTTTACATTGGAAGGATCTGTGCTTTTTGATTATCTATCTATTTGATAATTCACAATACATTTCCTAGTTCTTATGCTGAAAATCAGATAAAAATCGTTGCCAATGTAGCATCACTCAAGTCTGCATACACTGCCAAGCCCAGCAATAAGCATGACTTTTTAAAAATATATTGCATAATAGTGAAAAAAATCACATATATTTGGGTCTATATTTAAATAAGGATTTGTATATATTCATATATATGTGTTTTTAAATATCATAAATCGAAGAGATTCTGGTTGTGGGATGTTACAAAAAAAAAAAAGTCTTCATAGACAATTGGTTCACTTTAGAGGCCAATGAGATGTCTCAGAGGGTAAAGGCGTTCACTGCTCCAAGCCTGATGACCTGAGTTCAATCTCAGGTATGGTGGACACAGAAAACTGACTGTTACAAGTTTGTCCCCTTACCTCCACATGTATGCTCCACACACACGATGGATGTAAACACTTAAAAAATAGATAATTTCAGGTAGAAAACAGGAAGTAAACAAAATATGCCTGGAATATCATTTACTAGAAGAAGCATGTGACTTCGTCAACACACACTAGAATTAGCTCCAAAAATGGGAACTGAGTCCTGAAGCCAATATAGAGACAAATATCAATACATGTAACAATTGTATTTAAATTCTCATTTTCTGGCCTCTATAATTTCTGATGAGAAATCAGCTATAATTCTTACCTGTATAATCAGCCACCTTTCATTTGTCTTTAAAATATTCTCTTAATGTTTGGATAACAGTAGTTTAATTCTAATAAGAAGGATGGGGGAGTGTGGGGGTGTCTGTGTTTGTTTTTATTTAGTCTGGGATTTTCTGAGCTTCTTATATTTGTGACTTAGCATTTTTCATTCATTTTTGAAAGTCATCTACCAATATTTCCTTAATATATTTCTTCCTTTTGTTCTTTTTTTTCTCCTTGAGTCCAAATTGCATATATTTTAGTTCATTTGATATATAATATTAAAGTACTTGAATGTTGTTGGGTTTTTTTTGCACTTCAATGTGGACAATTTGTGTTGATATATGTTCAAATTCACAGACTCTTTACTCACCCATGTTGTGTCAACTGATGAAACTGTTAAAAGAATTCTTCATCCCTGCCTTGGTGTGATCACTTTCTTCCATCTGCACTGTCTGACCTTACAGCATATCTCCATTTCTACTAAAATCTCCAACCTGACTGAAAATGCTGAACATCCTTTTTTCCTCAGCCTACATCCACTTTAAACTCCCTTGAACTAGTTTGGATATCTTGGCCATATTTGAATCTGATTCTGTTGGCTACACCACTTCTTTAGGGCAGGTTACTTTCCTTTACTCCTTCTCGTGTACCATAATTTGTCATTGAATTGGCAGACTTAAAGATATTATAGAAATGATTGTAAGTGCCCCTTCTGCTTGGTTATCCAGGCAAAGGAACAAGGGAGTCTTGTGCAAAATTAAATTATGTTTGGTTTGTGTTATTGCCCTCAAGGAACTGAAAGGTTCTTACCAATCACAGTAAAGAAACCCATGTTAGCAGGGTGTGTAGCTTGCTAGTAGGAATCGTGTGCACACAGCTGTTAATTCAATTGACAGCACCAGAAAAAGGAGCCAACAAGATGGCTCAGTGGGTAAATAATCTCATTATCAAGCCTGACCACCTAAGTTCAAATCCCTGGACCCACATGGTAGAAGGAGAGTTTCAAGTTGTCCTCTGATTGCTACATGTACAGTATGGCACACATGGGCGCGCGCGCATGCGCACACACGCACACACTCAATAAATTAATATTTCAAGAGGAGGGGGAGAAAGAAAGAAACTCATTTCCAAACCACAATTCCAACTGAGAGCAAGGAACATCTTCATATTTTAAAAAGCACTCTCATAAGTTAGAATCTAGTAATAAAATGTGTGACAAGAGAGAGGTACAAGATCATTCCCAAATACCCTGAAAGCCGTTGTGAAAATGTGAACTTCATTTGGCATGCAACAGTTACAATGGTTTAAAACATATCAGTTTATAATTATATTTGGATTTTAGGTTTTTCTGGCCTGTAGTCTGCACTGAAGGGGGTCAAGTCGAAAGACAGGCGGAATGAAGAAGTGACTCCAATTAGCCTTACACCTGACATAAAGAATGGAGAATCAAAAAGCCAGATCACATGTCAAGAGAGTGTTTTGTGCTGAAATACATTTTCCCCATTGTCAATGAAAAAGAGAGAGAAATAGATACACCATTAGGGTAGTTAGCAATTAGAAAATAACCCCAAAGTTAATATATGATTGAATTTGGGGACTGAAGGATAAAAGAAAAACAGGTAGATCCTGATGTCTAGTTTTCTGTCTTGAAAGCTTGGTGAATGATATTTGCATAATGTAGATGGAAGATTTGTGAGGAAGCCAAGAAGCAGCAGGCAAAGAGCACAGTTCCTATTTTAGACACTATTCAGACTCTCTGTGGAATGTCACACTGAGATGACAAGTAAATTTGGCCTGAAACTCAAGGGCTCAGTGCTAAGACAGTGATTTTGAAATCATGAACATGTAGATGTTCGTTACACTCCTGAAAATAATCAAATTACCCAAAAAGAGACCATCAAAGGGAAACAATGAGGAAGAAATCAGAACAGAAAAACACATGTAAAAACTATACAAAGACAATTGCATCTTTAGAGAATTGGCCAAGGTAATTAGAGAACACCTACATTGAAGAGACACAGTAAGCAGGAATCTAAAACCATTGCAACAAAAAAAAAACCCATAGTCCAGTGACCACTGCTACCATTCAAGCTAAAAGATAACAGAGTACCATTCAATTGGGTTCAGTACTAAAGAATTTACTGGTGACGGAGCAAAGAAATATTTGTGGTCAGAAAGAATGGAAGGTGGGGGTGTGTTAGGGAGACATCATGGAATGAAGAAGTAGAACCAGTGGTTTTCTGATAAAAAGTGGGGTAGATAGAAGAATGTGATAAGAGTAGATGCGAGGCAAGTTCAAGAGGATCAGGGAAGAGAGAGAAGTTAAAGAAAGAAGACTAGTGACAAAGTCACACGGCTAATATAATATTCCCCTCATTTCTGTGACAAAAATAACTGACAAAGGCAACATTAGGAAGGAAAAGCTTTAAGAAGCCATAGGATCCATCCTGGTGGAGAAGATTTGACAACAGGACCATGATGCAGCTGGAAACACTGTGTCTGCAGTCAGGATATTGAGAGTGAAAAGTAATACTGGGCTATAAAAACTCAAATGTCCACTTCCTACAGCAAAGTTCTATTTCCTGTATGGTCCATAACCTTCCAATGCAGCACCACTGGGAGGGCACCACATATTCAAAACCAAGCCTACTAGGAGACGTTTCACATTCAGACCGTAACAGGAAACTATAAGGCATGGTTCCTGAGCATGGGTATGAGATTTAATCATGAAATGGAAGAGAGTCAGTTTACATGGTGGCACATATTCTAATCCCAGATACTTGGAGGGCTGAGGCATGAGCATCACAAGTTCACGGCCAGCCCACTCAACTTAGGAAGACTCGGCCTCAAAATAAATTTTTTTTTTCAAAAAGACCAAGGATATGGTTCAGTATATGGCACCTGCCTAGCATTCATGAGACTCTGGGTTTAATGTCCAATACAAAAGAGAGAGAGAGACAGACAGACAGACAGACAGACAGACTTGTTTTGCTATTACTTGATGTAGAAAAGTCCAAGGACTGGATACAATGTGAATATCTAAGCTATGGAATTAATCTGGGTGTCTGTTAACATATAAATGGATTTTTAAATGTGATTAAAATGATGGATGGATAGATAGATAAATAGGATGATAGATAGATAGATAGATAGATAGATAGATAGATAGATAGATAGATAATACAAAGGAGTTATATTCACCTGTGAAGAGTGAGATTCTAGAAAATGAGAGAATACAGCTGGAGATCAACATACTAAGCCAAACTAAAAATGAAAAATATCATGGTTTCATTTTTTTCTTCATTCACAGATTTGTGATACATGTGTGTGTGCATGCAAGCATGTGTGTGTGTGTGTGAGAGAGAGAGAGAGAGAGAGAGAAAGAGAGAGAGAGAGAGAGAGAGAGATCAGAAAAGGAAATTAGGAATCTGAAGAGTAGAAGATACTAATTGGTGGAAAGAGGGGAAGAAAAAGAAAGGACCTCAAGGGGTTGGTGGATGAATATGATCAATATATATGAAGAACCTGCAAAAAATTATCATATGTGTGTGAGCAAACAATAGAAGTTGTTAGTAAGTGGGAAGAAAGAGACTAAGCAATGTGATTTGTGGTTCCTGGATGGGGAATTCTCAGCCTGGTCCAGTATCAGGCCTGGTATGTAAGCTCCTCCCCAAGGGAGGAAACAGGCCACACCTTCTTGAAAGGACAGAAAGGGGTGGCCATGAGAGTGGCAGGCTAGGCAGAAGATCTGCTCCTGGAGCGGCCTGGCGGGTGGTGTTAAGAGAGGCAGAGGAAAGGCTGTGTCTCTGTGTGAGATCATGCACCCTAAACAGGACGAGCCCGCCAGGCTGAGGCAGCAAGCAGGCTTTGGTGCGCAGAAGAAAAGGTTGAGGTCCAGTGGAGATCACGGGTTAGCTGAATATTGAATGGAGCCTGGCTAAGCAGCCAGTGGCAGCAACGGGACAGAGACGAACCCCAGCTTTCTGCGGAGAGAGACCTAGCCAGGCAGCAGGAATGCAGGAGCCTGGGGCCTATGAGAGGCATATCCTTCATAAAAGGAAGAGCGCTTCCCCCACAAAATAAGCAGACTCAGACAGTCATCTTGGAGGCATGGAGAAGAGAGAAAGAGGTTTAATCTGGAGTATTATATAACTTTGAGTAGAAGGGAGGAGTTTGGAGGTGAATGTGCTTGATTCAATGGGTATTGTCCAATCAGAAGAAAGAAAATGGAATGCCTAATTAATTCATGGGCATTGGGTTGGTGGGGGGGACTCCAGGGAGGCTAAAGGCCTAGACTGAATGTCATTGGCTGAAAGCCGAGGCACCAACAGACCTCATTAGCATGGGAAGGCTGGGGGAGGATTAGGCACATGACACTTCTCAGGGGATCTGGGATCCCTAAATCAGAGGAAAAAGAGGGTCACCAAAAAAGGGAGTCCATGTTCTAGCACAGAGCTTAGAGGCTTTCCGGCTATGCCAGACTTCCGCCCTGTCAGCAGAAATCTCCCACAGTGATTCTCAGTACTATGGGCTCAAAAGGTTACAGGGGATGGACTACTCTCCCTTTGCCGTCAGAGGTGGATCATCGCTGAGTGTGGGATGGTGGTGGTGGAGTAGTGTTTGAGGAGGTGGAGAGAGGTCAATAGTGAGCAAAGGAGAGGAGACTAGATATATGTACACAGGGTTGAGATACAGCTCCTTGTCTCTGATAGGAATGAAGATTAGTAATTGATACAGTAACATCTGTCACTTTATAATGTTTATTTTTTAATTATGCGTATGTGAGGGAGGGGGAACGTGTATTCGAGTTCAGGTGCCCTAAGGGTCAGAAGAGGGTGTCAGTTCTCCTGCAAGCGGCATTGCAGGTGACTGTAAGCCACCCTGTGTGAGTGCTGGGAATTGAACCCAGGTCCTTTGCAAGAAGGAAGAGCAGGAAGCTATGTTAACAGCCAGGCCATCTCTCCAGCATCCATTTCTCTTGAAGTATTAGGACAATCCAGGTTTGAATAAGATTTGAATAAGATGAAAAATTAGATGAAGGTCAATTGAATCAGGAAGTCAGCCTTGACTCAGAACTGAAGTTGAACGAAGATGAATACCATGGTGCTGAGTGTGGGAGGAAAGGAACGAAGTAACTAGGGCCGTGATAGAAATACGAACATTCCCAGATGGATATCATCCCTTGAGATAGATTTTACTATCCATGAATATGAAATTATACACGCTTTGAATGCTAACTTCTTGAGCAGCTCCTTGGAGCCTCCAACTCTGTTATCAAATCAAGTCTTAAACGATCACCATGATCCTCAAGATGCCTGTGGATGTAGCTCAGGGACAGAGCATTTGTCTAGCACATATGAGGCACTAGGTTCAATCTCCACTACTTCAAAAACCAATCCTTTGGATTACACATCTACAAATGCATCCCATAAACTCTCATTAAGACCCTTCTGCTGGAAAAAAACAGAGAAATGTACAATGGTTTTATAAAGATGCTAAGCAGCCGAATCTCTTTTCCCAAGGCAGGATCAGGATGAGAGACAAAAACAGCTTCAAGAATTATAAAGTCTTCCACAGAATTTAAGGCTGAGCTATATGGACATCAGTGATGTAAAGCAGGAAGAGCATCCACAGCTTGTCATAGCCTCATTATAAATTTCTTCTTGGTCTATCAAACACTTCAGTTTGGTATTTATTTTTTCATTTAATCACCTAAAAATATATGTATTGGTTTATATGCTTTTCGTGCCTGTTCTATCTCTTAAATAACAAATAACACTTTGAATGGTCTCTATCCTCCTGCAGAGGGAAATGAGGCTTTGTGATAAAATCAGTGTAACAATTCAGATAATTCTATCTGTCATAATTCAAGGTTTAAGTTACATAGTCAGGGGTTCAAGAACAAAGCCTTTCTTTCTATAAGTATGGAAGAATAAAAATCACGAGTACAATGCAAAATTCAAACACATAATTTGACATAGCCTGCAGTAACAAGTGAACTAAAACTGCACACCCTGTGTGTGCCTGCGTGTGCGTGTGTGTGTGTGTGTGCGTGCGTGTGCGTGTGTGTGTGTGCGTGTGCATGTGCGTGTGTGCGTGTGTGTATGTGTGTGTGCGTGTGTGTGTGTGCGCGTGTCCGTGTGTGTGTGTGTGCGTGTGTGTGTGCGTGTGTGTGTGCCTGCGTGTGCGTGTGTGTGTGTGTGCGTGTGCGTGTGCGTGTGTGGGTGTGTGTGTGTGTGTGTGCGTGTGCGTGTGTGTGTGTGCGTGTGTGTGCGTGTGTGTGTGCCTGCATGTGCGTGTGTGTGTGCCTGCGTGTGTGTGTGTGTGCCTGCATGTGCGTGTGTGTGTGTGTGTGTGTGTGTGTGTGTGTGTGTGTGTGTGTGTGTGTG